>RJWM01001654.1:0-149223 GCA_004363535.1 Dasyprocta punctata | reverse complement strand
ACCACTGCCTGCCTTATTTTTCTGTGCTCTTTATAAAGATAACCATACTCCATGTAGCAGTTTTAGACTTTTTAATAACTCTCTGAGGTACATAAATAACCTTGACCTGAAAATTTATAGCTGTTGGTTTTGTCTGCAGCTAAAATTTAAAAGTGGATCGCAATGACTTCTCTGAAATTACAGATGAGGTAGAAGTGACACCTCCAGATCCACAGGGGGCACTGTGCAAATGGCATCAGATTGATCCCTGTCCTTGTCCATGAAGGTAACATTGAGGGTCCTTCGCACTGTTGTTAGCTGCATTAATGTTTTAGTCCTCCTCATCGCATTCAACAGAATAAGCCAAAGCTTGGGTTACAGCAAGGTGGGAGCAACTCATTTGGTGTCTAGGAGTCAAGGGCTGCTTGAGTCGGGAATCTACCTGGCTATTTTTCACTGTTGTTTTTAAAAACTGTGTTCTCTGGCATTGCTGTTGCTTATATTGTTTCGTATGCTCTCTTCTAATTTGGTTTTAGACATTTTAAAAGATGAATTTTTATTAGATCCTAGCAAAACTAGCACAGGGAACAGTTTAAAACAAAAACAGTGTTCTGTGGGTCTGTGCTTGATTATGCAACAAAAGTTGTAAACTGTCAACACCAAGAACAGGAAAGCCCCTCCCCCACGCTCGCTACACTGTCTTCTAGGACCCAAACACAGGTCATAGCTCATCCCTTCAAGATACAGTTTAGCTGCTGCCACTGCCGGCTGTCCCCAGCTCCATGCTTTGATGTGCCAGTGTTTCCCGTCATGGTTCTCAGTTGGAAGAGTTTTGGCTAACATACACTGGGAAGAATGAAATCAAAGAAGCCAGCAAAGTTCACGGTCTTCATGGGAAGACCTGAGCACCAGACTCAACAACCACCTGAAGAACAAAGGAAACAGTCACAGTCTCAGGCCCCATAAACAGATTGGCTCAGATGCTGGCACCCCTGAAACCACGTCCCATGGCTGGTACCACTGCCGGTGACAGTGGATGTCACTACTACTCAAGTAAGCCCTAAACTGCCCGGCCACTGACATCAAACCCTCGATGGGGACCCTCGCTTGGCCTCCCATCACACAGCTGGTCACATTCCAGACAAGGGGAAAGAATTCAGATGATGGAGTTCTGAACAATGAAAATACTCATTTTTCTTTCCATCTCCCCGCCATCTGTTCGCGTTTTACCTTGAATCAAGTATAGATCAGGTACAAAGTTTGTTGCTTTTCAAAATGAGGTTTTTAATCCTTACAACATTATGAGTCCTGTTTTACAGATGGGAAAGTCAAATCTTGGAGAGGTTAAGCAACTTTAGAAAGCCAGGGAGAGCGTTTGTCATAGGCACAGGTTTTGAAACACCCCTGCCTGTTTTTCTGTTTGGTTGGTTTCATCTTTGGATTGCTGTGTGTCGATGGAATCCCTTTTATTTTTCCAATAAAATCTTACAAGAAACCTCATCATCTAAGGCAGATGAAAGCCGAGCTGCTTGGGTTGAAGGGTGGGGAGAGTAGAGCCCCACCTTCTTGACCTCACACTCCTTATTTCAAATGCACAGAACATTCACCACGAAGGTTTAGAAACTACCCCTGCCAGGCTCAGGAAGGGTGACCATGCTGGTTCATTTCCAGTCTCTATTCCTCAGGCCTGGGGTTCAGAGGCCGGGAACAGCTTTGAGTTCAAACAGAATTCACTGTCCTTACCCATGGCCATGGTCCAACATTTCTCAAAATACGTTTCATAGGGCATTAGTTCATCCACACATTAGTAAGGGATAAATGAGACAAACGTTTAAAGTTGACTCTCGCTTTAGACAAAAATGTGGAAAACGATAGGTCTGTAAAAATTACAAACATTTGTTACCTGTGGGGATAGATTCTCAGAGCATCCTGACACTCCAGTGAAGTGGCTAGACAGTTTTTTCAAGAAGCGTCTGGAATGTTTCAAACATTTGACTAGACCTATTTTTTTTTAGGTTTATTTCTCAGAACCAGTCTCTTGGACATTTTGGTTTAGTTTGTTTCTCAAATACCTACCAATAACATTTGGCTATTCTTGGAAGGAAGATGAGTAGGTTTTTATTCAACTATTTTTGTTTTTTAAAGAAGGATTCTTGTAAAGCTTGTAAATCCCAAAGAAAACGTTAAATTCACCCAGGAAAGCTAAGGTCTCTGGGTCCCTTATAGCTGAAGGATCTGGTTTATGTGGCAGCATTTATCTGAGTGGTAAGAGCAGAGACTACTGGCTCAGAAAAATCCTGGGCCTAGATATTCTCATGCTAATGACCACAGTATTAACATTTCTTTAGTTAAAAGAGGTCTGTAAGGTTCAATTATAAAGGGCAATTTAGGAGAGCGGAGCTGGCTTTCAGATTCACCTCCCTAAATCCTGGTGGTTACATATTTCCTCCTGGAGAGAAACAAGGGTGCCTTCAAAGCTCTGATCCAAATGCAGGAAGTAACCAAAGTTCTGGGGAAGAAATGATTTTGGTGGGTGGAAGACAGCAAGCTGCCCAGGGTGACCTACTCCAGGTGGACAACCGTGACTTATCACTGGACTCCATGGAAATCAAACTGTGCACTGATTTGTAAGGGCCTCACAGTGCCCTGTTACCTTTTTCCTCAAATGAAACTTTCACATCCTGGAATCTAATACTTTCTTCAAAGGCATCTTTATCTCACTGATTTATTTCTCACCTTCGATAAATCACTCATCCAGTATGAGCTTCTGTGGGTTCTTTTTTTTTTTTTAATGCATGTTGTTTGCATAGAATTACAATAATCGCACTGCTCTGTCAATTCTGTGAGTTGTGAGGATCAGTCACATTGATCGGGACCAAATTTTGCTCTATGTAGAAAAAGGCAACCCTTTTGGAAACCTGCGGCCTGCTGGCTCGGGTTTGGCTGGCGTCAGCCCTACCTACCAGGCTGGCCCAACTTGCCCAGCTGCACGCCTAGTATCAGGATATCAGGCAAGAGGACTTTATAAACTGAAAAGTGCTTCTATCAAGGCGGTGTTGTGAGCAGCTAAATACGGCACCTCCTAGAACTTGGGCTCATTACTGACTGTGCCAGACAGCTGTAAACTCATCAACCTCTTCTACCCCAATGCCCTCATTGCACATGATAACAAATGAAGTCAGTGTGAAGATTGAGATTGTGTCTAAAAGTACCTGGGCTGTAGTAAGTACCCAATAAATGTTAGCTATTACTATCATTATTATTAAAGCATGGGGTAGTGACCTTTTTGATATTATTGTCATTTTCACTTTAATATAGATTCTATGTTGTGGCTAAATTAATCTGCTCCCCAACATAATAAGATCTATTGGACAATCTCTGGGGGCTTCCCTATGATACTTCTCAGTTGGAAACAGCTTGCTTTTTTCCAGTCTTGGCTCTCATCTCATAAATGATGCTATGGTACTGGATACTCATTAATGGCGGGAGTAAAAATTTTATGACAGAATGCTAAGTTAAAAAGAGCAAGATGCAAAATTATTCATGATCTCAATTAAAAAAATATTTTAGCTATATACATACAGATCATGTTTTGCATAAGTTCAATATGCATGCATCCATTGTAGTTATCATGGATTAAATAACAAATCTCCCAACAACATAGTTCAAATTTTCAGTTACTTCTGTATATTAACAGTAATAGTGTAGAGTAGTAGTTCACTGCCAGCAATTTGATCCACAAATCACTATATGAATGGCAACTTTCCATCATGATCAGTGACAAGTCACATCCCTACTTTCTGGTCTGTGATTAGTCAGTTTACATACCTCCTTATCTCCAACAATAAACTCACAGGGTGTGTTTTTAGTGGATAATGGAAAGAGAAAATTGGCCAATGGTGATGACAGAACACCAAAGAAATGAAAAGTTGCAATGGTGGAAGTGAAATCTGAATCAAATGCAAACTGAGTTACAGGAGAAATAGCTGATCATGGAAATATAGGGACTGCCACTCTCCAAGAGACTCTAGATGTGGAGCCAGCAGAACTTAGGTAAGGTAAAATAGACAGATGAGGAGAGCGAGTGCTTTAATTGGCCATGTTTCCATATTTTAGAGTACTAAATATTAACTTCACTGTGCTTATTTCCCTATACATTTATAACCAACAAATAAGTGTTTTAAATATTTTGATGAAAAAATTTTAAAGAAGTGGAACCATTGAATGCTCTCCATTGATTATTATTATCTTTGCAGTAGACCAAGCAAACTTTGCATGGTTTTAGTTTGCATAGTCATTTTATAGTGCTGTACTGTCATGCAGAGTGACAACTCCTTGCTACAGTTTGGATCCTGAATGTCCCCCGAAGGTCCATGTGTTAAGGCATGGTCCCCAGTTCGGAGCTACACAGAGGTGGTGAAATCTTTTATTGGTAGAAGGAAGTTAGGTCACTGGAGCCTGGAGCATGCTCTTCAGGGTAGTATTAGATCTCTCTCGAGTGCTCACTCTCTCCCCTACTTCTCTCCCCACTTGCCTCTCTCTGCCTCTCTCTCTCTCTCTCTCTCTCTCTCTCTCTCTCTCTCTCAGATGCCATAAGCTGAGTAGCTTTGCTCCACCACATGTACCCCACCATGATGTTTTGCTCACCATAGACCCAACAGCAATGAAATCAACCATGAACTGAGACCTCTGAAACTATGAGCCAAAACAACATTTTCCTCTTTTAAGTTGATGTGTATGAAGTATTTTGTCACAATACTGGAAACCTAATACCTCGCTATACTTATATCTCCATAAGAGGGAGAATGACTAAACAAAAATATACCAAAAAAATACCAGTAGCACTGGTATTTGAAAATTACTAAACAAAAATACCAATAGTATTGGTATTAGAATTACACTTGGTTTTAATTTTATCTTCTGAAATATTCATTTTCTCAATGGCTTAACAAGTAGCACACATTACTGTGATCATCAGACAAGAAATTTTATTTACAAAATCTTGATTAAAACTCAGCTCCTTTGAGAGATTAAGACATCTTCAACTGTTTCTCACTGTATTTTGCTAAGGGCTCCTCAACTAAAATATGATTAAGATGCCTTTTCATTGTCCAATAGCTTTATAAAGTCATTTGAATTATTGTCTGTAATTTTAATTATATAACTAGACTGAAATTTCTGGTGAACAGGGACAGTGTATTTAATGCATTTACCCCTCCCATCCTCAGAGCCCTGTGCAATATTTCATACATGTAAAAATCATTCAGTAAATATTCTAACCCGTTTCTCAAAAACCTGCCAGGAAATGCTGGGAAAAATTAACTGCAGAGAATCCAGAAATACATTAGATAGCATTTGAACTTAGGAAACCTCATGTAAAGTTATTTAACTATTCTACTCCATTAATTAAAAATTTAATTTTTCATCTTTAAACAATATAATTATTGCGACTTGAGAGGCCCCAAAATCATAGCAGTTATATATTTTTTGGTTTCCATAGTAACTGTAATGCAGCTTCAAAGTCTTGATATATTTCTTTGGATTGCAGTAAATGGAGTTAAATTCTTTGGATTACAGTCAGTGGGGTATTGTAGTCAGGGTTTGCAAGGGAATAAATTTAGTACAGGACACATAATCTATAGGATGATTTTGTAATATTCACCCAAATAGTCAAATGCAGAAGAGTGCAAGTGATCTGTCCACATACAGAAACCCAAAGAATTCAGATGACAGCCATGGCAATGTCCTCCAAGAGTCCAACTAGAGGCCTAGAGCCCACAACAAGGTCTCATGCAAGTCTGTATCAAGGATCTGCACTGGGAAGACCCCAAGGTTCACCCTCTGACTCAGGTCAGGACTGATGATGATATAGAGGGATGAGGCAGAGATGGCAGGTGTGTTATGCTGTTCTGTGCCTCAGTGTAGCACATGATGCATTTGGGGGTTTTTACCTAAACCACTTCGTTTGTTTTCATGGTATCCTGATACTTTGCATTCCCCTGCACTGCCTCATGGTAGTGTGGCATTTCTGATGCCTGTATCCCCAACACCACCTGCACAGAGAAGAGCCTTCCACAGGCGAGCAGGAGAGGTCTCTCCCACACTGCCAGGAAAGTCTCTGCCGATGATAGAAGGTGTTTGTAGTGTAGCCTCAAACTCAGCCAAAGAAAGACTCTGTCTTCCTTAACCTTTACTTTACTCTAAAGAATATGAATCCATAAAAGCAAATACAAATCCTAAATTCAAAATACAAAGGGTAATACAAAGGGTTAAAAAGTATGGTGAATGTTTAAATTTTTAAAACTTTATTACGGTAAAAGGCACATTGCCATTAATCCTCCTTAAATTACTCTCCCTCACTTCGAATGTACTTATCCCATTGTTCTGGGTGTTTTCGGAAGCTCTCCTGAAAGTCCTCTAGCATGACTTTTATAGAGTGTGATCAAAAATATGAATGCTGCTACTAAGTGCCATCCAGTGGAAAGGCAGTCTTGTAAAAAACATTACAGTGTGAACTTGTCCCCCTTATTCAGTGGACATGGCACTGTGAGACTTTTGACTCTTTCTCAAATTCAAAATGATCATGGATGATAAATTCAGGACTTTGAGGCAGCCAAGACAACTCAACTGAAGACCCTCACGACAGAGGACCTGTAGAACTGTTTCAGAAGGTGTCAAGGACAGTGGGATAAGTGTGTTTGAATCAAGAGGGAAATACTTTGAGGAAGATTAATGGCAATTTCTCCTTTAACTGTAATACATTTTAAAAATGTAAACATTTGCCATATGTTTCTGTTCTACTTGGTATATCAGTGGTGCCCTGGTTAATGAACTTATTCTTTCCACAGTTCTGGTCACAAAACAAATTGCTTGCAAGCCAAATCAAATTCAGTGGTTAGGTTCAATGTTGTCCTTATGGGGAAATTTGATTTGGGTTGTGACCAATTCAGTTTGTAAGCAGAATCGTGGAAAGAATTAAGTTAGTGGACCAAGGAACCACTGCATTTAGTTTCACTTGCCCCACCCTCCCCACCACCACTTTCTTTTTTAAATTTTTTTAGTACAGTACATGTTTTCAATATAGTAATGGATATATTCATTGTAGGGTATTGGTATATATACATATCATATCTTTATTCTTTTTACTTTCCCTTCCTTTCCCCTCTATACTAGCTTTCCTCATCTCTAGATCCACTTCTCATCTTCATAAAGTCTACCTTCCTGTTTCCAATCATCTACCTTTTATTTTGCTCTGTAAATTATTTATATGATAGAAACCATGTGGTACTTAACTTTTTGGGTCTGATTTATTTCACTTTGCATCATGGTCTTAAGGTACAGGCACTTCCCTACAAATGCCTCAAATTTACTGTTCTTTATGGCACAGTAGTATTCCACTGTGCATAAACAGCACATTTTGTTTATCTGTTCATTTATTGATGGACCCATAGGCCACTTCCAAAGTTAGCTGTTATGAGTTGTACTGGTATAGACATGGGTATGCATGTGTCACTGTAACACGTTGTCTCTAAATCTTTTGGGAAGATACTTAGGAGAGTTATAGCTGTTGCCCAGCCTTGTTAATAAGCATTTTCATTGTTGGCTTACTATGACAATGACAGAAGACTACGACTTGAAGAGTTGCGTTTGTACCCACAGACAGTTGGCCACTACACATGTGTTCTGTGCTGCTAAATGAGGTGTCCTGTCTCTGCCTTAAGCCTCACGAGACTGTAGTGGACTCAGGAATGTGCCAACAGCAGTCACTCAAGCTTTCTAATGGAAAAAGTCCAAACAGTTTGAATCTATGCTGGTGGAGCTGATGGACTTCATTCCCAAAGAAAATAACTTAGGTGAACCCTGATTCTGAATACTGGAACAGTGGCTTGATAATTTAGGTACAAATTAAAGACAGCAATTTGACATGACATGTTTACTGTTATACTTAGCAATAACATCTCTCTACCTCTATGAAGTTCCTATTGCTCCTACTCAAGAGTAGAACCTCACACTTTCTAAATCAAAGATGGGGCAAAATGGTTTGGCATATTCAGGCTTATGAATTATTGATGGAATATACCAGGATGAATTATTGATGGAATATAGATAAACTGAGTTTATTTCTCATACATCTTCCAGAGTCTTACTAAAAGCAGAAAATGAATGCAAGTTCCAATGCTTTTCCACTCCATGAATCCAACTCCCCATTATACTTGGAAACAGGAAGTAGAGCAGAAAGGGTCCTTGCTCTGTACAGGTGGGAGGACTTTGGTCAGAGGTATTAAGCAAGACTAAAACTGGCTGCTTTGAATTCTTCTTGCCTTTGGAGATGATGCTGTCAGGAAAACTACCGTGTTGTTCATAGAAGAGAAATAAAGAACCAAATGAAGCACTGTTGAATTGACTAGACAATTCAGCCTCCAAGGAAGGGTTAGAGAGCTCTGAACTGTACTAGACTCCCAAAGAGTAAGTTTGCCATTTCTCACACCCATTGGCCCTAGGAGTCCTTGTGGATCAATGAACTTTTAATGTTCTTTGAATAGGCAGACTGGGCAGATGCTTGTAAAATGCGATTTGAGAATTTCTACAACACTCGTCTTACCCAGGTTACAACACTGCCCTCACCATGGTTGCCTAGAATTTTTAACTACAGGACTTTAACTACAGGGTTAGTGTTGGGCTGAGGCATTCTTGCCAAAAGATTCCTCTGAACTCAAAAGTATGTCCTGGAAATATAACTTGCTTCATCCCTAACTTCTGTTCTGTAGTTTATTCTGTAAGACATTAGCTTTCCTTTAATAGAGGCTGGAGAATAGGATACTCTGTAATAATAAAACATGGAGCTGATAAACTTTGATTACAATAGAAAGGATGAGAACAAAACCTGTTTTCAGGGTAGAACCAGGTATGAAAGTACTGTTAGCAATGTGACAGTTCATCTCTGCAGCAAGGAATCAGAAAGAAAAAGAGTATTGGGTGCAGAGGGCATAGGGTGACTGTTTAGAGTGACAAATCCAGTTGCATCTGCTAAATCAAAGATGGCAAGAGGATATCTTTCTGCTTTGTGGAAAGGGTAATTAATAAGGGGGAGTTGCAGATAATAGTGTAGCTAATTACTTGCTACAAAATAGAAAATACTAGGTTTTTCCATGTGGTAATAGACTATGGTCCATTAGTTTTTTTTTCAGTAGACAACAGATTGCTTTCTTCAAAGTCTTAAGCAATCATAGGTCTTCTCCTTCTGATTTAATTTTAATGCTAAAATATTGACAATAATTAATTAAAAGTATCCTAATGCAAATGGAATACATGTTCCACAGTATGGAATTTTTATTTCCTCTTTTTTAGAGTATGCAGGGTTTTATATATTTTGGCTCATACTTTCAAAAAAATCTTTTACTTCTACTGCTGCTGAAATAATAGTCACCCACTGTGTTCTGCAGCTATGAAACATTGTAAGTCTTGTCACTCGCAGAACTAATGTTCCTACCGATGTTCCCTCTCTAGCCCTTTTGATTAAAAAGCAGCGACAGCAACAGACAAGGCCTGGGACTCAGAGTTGCCTATTATTTTTGTGTCTTGCTTTGTCACAGTAATTCTCAACCCAGACATCACAGCAGAGTAAACTGTGAGGTTTTCGGAATCATGGAAGTGCCAGGAGAGGCAGAGTCTGTCTGTGTGTCTCTGTCTCTGTCTCTCTGTCTCTCTGTCTCTCTGTCTCTATCTCTCCTTCTCCCTCTCCCTCTTCCTCTCTCTGTTTTAAATTCCTCAGGGCATCTGATGCATACATACCTAGAATCAAGAACTCTCACATTATTGATTTCAGTGAGTATTTGCAAACAGTGTAAGTCTGAGGCTGGGAGGTGATTTAAACTCTGTCGTAAGTTGACACTTAACTATGGAAGATCTTGTCAAAGGATCAGACAGAAATGTTTCATGTGCCGGCCTCTCTCTGCCTGACAATCACTGCTGTTGTTGGCATGAAAGTTATAGGTGTGCTCCTTCACAAATGGCCTCGTGGCTGAAGGCACAGCGTCATCCATAATGACTTTGCCCTGCTTCCTACAAGAGTGGCAGTGTTTTGCCCCTGAGGGTGGCGGCCTGTTCTTGGCTGAGAGGCTTCTGTGGCTTATGAACGTCGCTTGCCATGTGGGCAAGTTTAGTGGGTGAGAAATTTACCCTGAGCAGAACCTGACTGCCATGGTTCAAAAGTTCATGGGTCCAGAGAGGGGAAAGAATAGCGTGGGGGATGTTTCTCTAACAGAAGGCAGAGAAGCAAGGCCATGCCTGGCTCACAGAGCCCACAGAGCCCTCCCTGCTGTATTCCCAGGCCCCTTGGAGCAGATCTGTGGCTCTGCTGTTGCAGGTTTATGCTCTACACTGGTGCTTGCCTCCTCAGAGGTAATAGCATACCAGTTGACTGACACTTATAAATACATTCCTTTCATAAGTGTGTTTTTATGCAAGCCTAATTGGACTGTGTAGCATTGGCTCATGAGGTAGCACAACCTGTAGTATGCGTATTCATTCATGCATTCTCTTGCATGTGATGTACAGCAATAGATGTTGCCCAGTGTGTGTCAAGGTTTGAGCTAGGTGCTTCGGGAGCTGGGTGGTGTGGAAGACACAGCCTGGCATACAGAGCTTACCTTGTATTTAGAAAGATAAAATGTGCGCATGCGCATGTGAGTGGACTCCAGGGCAGAACAGGGCTCAGGCCTCACGGTACAATTAAACTACACTGTCATTCCAGAATAAAGAGATTGACCCCAGCAGTAAGCAATTAGCAGAAGTTCGCTGGAGGGGACAGCATCTGCCCCGACCATGAAGGAAGATTAGGACTTGGACAGAGTTTGGGCTAAGGGCTGTGTGGGGTGACTTCATCAGTGATGCGAGCAGGGCAGGGTAGAGGCACGAAGACAGAAGGCCTGAGACTTCGCAGTGAGTTTGGCTGGAGTGTGGTCAGTATGAAGCGGAAAGGCAGCTTGGTCACCTGGTAGGCAATTACTGAGCCTCTCTGTGTCCATCTGTGAAATGGGGGCGAAAGGACTGTGTGAGGAATGAATGAGCTAATGTATGTATAACCCATAAAACGTACAGCTGTATAGAGGTTTGACCCAAGAGACCAATGAAAGGGGTAGAGATGATAGCTCTCATTCTACCATCCTAGTATAGAAAAAGTCTCTGAGAGTTTCGCGTGGTCTCTAAGAGTGGATTGCAACCAGTTCCCCGGGTTACTGAACCACTAAACGTGGGGGACCATTTTAGAGAAAGGTGCAGGAAGACACAATCGTGGAAACAAAGATGATGCTGCAAACAAATTGCTGCCCTCCAGATTTTCCAGTTAAGGTTAATATGGTGTTTCTATGGGGTGGGGGGGAGAGCAAGAAACCAGACATAGCGGCATATTTCTGTAATCCGAGTTTTCTGAGAAGATGAGACAGGAGGATCCCAAATGTGAGCCCCTTCTGGACAACTTAATAATTTAATGACACCTTGTCTCAAAATTAAAAAAAGAAACAAAGAAAGAAAAGTAAAGAAAAATTGAAATAGCCAGGGATATAACTCAGTGCAAAATCCTTGGGTTCAATCCCTGCTACTGGAAAAAATAAATAGAGCAGTAAGCTATTTTATAGTCTTTCCTCCTTTTTCTGGAATGGAAAATTCCATATTTTGAATTTCCTTCTACTCTTTTTTGTATCTTTTTTTTTTTTTTAGCAATAAAAGGATTTTTAGAAATAGAGAGGGTGAAGGCAGACAGTTTTGCAATAGATAGGAAGAAAAGCAAGAGGAAACAACCAAAAAGAAATAAACCCACAAAACTCCAACCAGAAAGCAATATCATAATCTATAGTCGAACACAAGGTGACTCAGGATCCAGGCCTTCCCTCATCCCCAAGCCTCTGCTGGGAGCACCCTGGGGTGCCTGAGGGGAAGGAGCCAGGCTGCGTGGGTGGGGGCAGCACGCAGCCTCTCCGTGCTCACATTTACTGCCTCTAAGGCAAGCAAGGGCTTCCTTAGTTTCCTGCTTTTTTTTCCTCCAAGCTTGTAGTCAGGTTCTGAATGATAATAACCTCCAGGTAAAATTCTCTTTGTTAAATGCTGAACCGAACATCTCTAAGATGCTCTGCTTTCTGTGTGCCTGGTTCTCTTTGAAGTCTAACCTCATCTCTGAGTTCCCTGAAGACCCGGGAACCCTGAGTCTGGGCCTTGATTTCTGTTCCCCAATATCAATCCCCCATCACCAACCATACTGCAAACCTGACCATTCTGACCCAAAAAGAATTGTCAGAAGACTTTGAAATCATAAATTTGAAAATGCTAGCACTTAATAAATTCAAGGTGACACTGTTAGTATTCAAGATCTTAAAAATTATAGCACTCTCACTTTTTCTGCAGAAACAGCATCAAAAAGGAGACAGAATGGTTTGTGTTTTTCCTTTCTTCCAGAGGGATCTCCTTTGACTTGCCAAAGGGAATTAGTTGCTTGAACACAGACACTGAATTATTATGGTGGATAGCAAAAGTCAAATGTGCTAGCAGCTCTGGGGAGCTTAATTTTTTGCTTCCTTCAGGAGCATATTTCAGAAGAACACAAGTAATTGGGACATAATTTATTTATCAACAGGAACCAGAATACCCGTTTGCAGTTGACTTAGAAATCTATTTGACTCTTGGAGAGTGCTATAATCAAGGGAAGAACGTCTAGAAATAGAAGTATAATTATGATGACCAAAGGCAGAGGAACTCACTATAGATGTTTCACATACCCTGGAGCTCAGCCACCAAATTCCGGGTCTCCCTTCGAAGTTGCTGACGCCTCCATTTGTAAAGCAGGTTAATAATAGCATCATACCTACTCCTTCACAGTTACAGCTAAATAACAATTTCCATGATAAGCTTTTATTTTTCTGCAGTTTAGAATTTAAGCCCACGATTTCAAGTACAATGTCTAAGCCCAGAATTTATTTTTAGTTTTTTTCAAAGAGAGTCACACTCATTTAACTTCGCCTGAAAATATGAGAGAAAAATGTTTTTTAAAGTACTGATTTTAATTAGCTAGGCAATTTGCCTCTCTCTAAACCATCGAACCCTGATCATTGCCAAAGGCAGGGAGCCAGATGAAGTGGACCCATGGTCAGATAGATTCGGGGAGATAATGTCAAGGGCTTGCAGCAAGCCGCAGTTGCCAGTAGCCTGGGTTAGTCATTTGCATATT
The DNA here is from genome assembly GCA_004363535.1 of Dasyprocta punctata. Classification (NCBI taxonomy): domain Eukaryota; kingdom Metazoa; phylum Chordata; class Mammalia; order Rodentia; family Dasyproctidae; genus Dasyprocta; species Dasyprocta punctata. The sequence continues at coordinate 136,025 of RJWM01001654.1, read as the reverse complement.
ATTTTAATAGCCTACTAGCACTTGGCTTTGAAATGAAAATTGGGTGATTAAGAAAAGGATATCTGAGTAGCAATTTTTAGAACATAGAGCTAAGGTGAATTTTTCACCACTGGCTTTCAGAAGCTCCCTGATGCCCAGATGTTGACCTTTAAGCTGCCTCCCCCAGCCCCGGGCTTCTCCTGGCTGGTCCTGGGTGGTCCCCTCCCCATGTCACCTGTGATCTGAGCAGAGCCAAACTCCAGCTTTTGAAGCCTCTGCAGGATTGGGTGGATGACAAGCATACATTACTGCTAGCAAAAGTCAGCTGCCTTAGAACCCCTAGGTTCTAGCATGTTTTTGTTTTGTAGGGCTTCCCTTCTGTGACAACTCAGAGGAGGGCTTTACCCGACCTGCCCCTGGGTTCAAGATGTTTCTTTCAGGAAAGACTTGCAACTTCAGTCCAGGTAACTTGCCATCATTTTATTCCTTGGGAAGAGGAGATCTTTGCAGAATGTTTTCACTTCAAACCCACATGGTCCTTTTGATATAGGGAATATGATATAGGGCCTCCAAACAGTCCAAATAATATAAGGGAAATAAAAGTCCTGCCCTATTAGATGTATGATACTCTGAGTTTGTGTTCTCTAAAATCAAAGAGTTCATTCTAGGAACAATGGAGACTAGGAGTAGGAAGTATATATTAAGAGGAAGAAAGCCTCTAAGAGGGACGAAAGAGGGTCCCAAGTGGATGACTCCAGGGAACTACTTCTCAAGGGAGTTTTATAGAGTAAAAACACAAGGTGAGGTGGGTATAAGGTGGGACAAAACCTTAGTTAACTAATAAGATTACAAGTGTAGTCTCTTAGGCAATATTGATCCAATGGGAAATCACAAGGTGGGCATGAGGTGGGTCAAAACTAGGGTCAACCAATGAGAGTATGAGTATAGTCACTTAGGTAATATTGATTAAATGGAGATCAAATAGGGAAGTGGGTCACATAGGATTGACCTTCAATGAATGCATCTCCAGCCACAGTTGTGTTCTGCATTGATCTCTCAAGGGCCCAGCCCTGCCTGACTGCTTGTGATACTTCTAAATAATTTAGCTATCTACATAACACTTTTGTACCTTTACTTGGCCAACATGGCCTTGGAGTTACTGGTGAAACTTCCAAACTCGGTCACTTGCCACAGGACTCATGAGTGCATTTTGTCTGAAGCTTTATAAATCTCTCAAAACTTAGTGAAAAGCTCAAGAGCTGCCTCCAAGCTGGGTTGCTGCTTAATGAAAAATGGTATATTTCTTTGATCATTTATGCACATGTAAGACCATAAAATAGGAACTTCGGATAAAAGCAATGGGCCCCTGAGGATGTTGTGAAGCTGTTACCCATAATCCTGGCATGAATACGTCGAACTATCTCTGTACATTCTAATTTTTTGAAATCCTAATTTATAGGATTACTAAAACTAAAAATAAACAAAAAATTTGCTGCCACCCTCCCTACCCTAGCAATGTAGTATATGAGCTGCTCAAGAAAGCACGTTCCCCAGTAATCTAGCTGTCCCCATTCACCTGAACACTAACGGAAGATTCCTGAATTAATGACTATAGTAATGGAAGATTCCTGACTAAATGCCTCTTCTGAACCATTGTCTGAGGATAGTTAGCATTCCCATCCCTTTGCTGCCCTGTGATTCACTGGCTCACCTTCTCTTACTCCTCAGTCCACTCATTTTCATGTTTTATTTTTTTTTTTCACAAGAAGGAAAAGGTTACACTCCTATATCTACCAACATGCAGATAAATGCCTTTGGAGACCAAAGTTTGATAGAATTGAGTAATTGTAACAGTCTCTATCATAGGTTGGCCATTTAGTTTACTTCATCACTTTTCTGGCAATCAACAGCTTCTGATTTGAATTTTTAGTTTTCCTTATGCCACAACTGTTTTGCTGCCTTAATTGTAGGCACCCAGTTTATACATTATTTTAACCTTCCTGGCAAGCCTCATAACATCAAAATCAGTTTCCCGAATGAAGTAGCTGCATCCGGCTGGCCATGTTTGTTCTTTCAAGTGGAAAGTCTCAGAGGGAAGGTGGTTTCCTGCCAGTTACTCTTTAGTGTGAATTACTTCAGTCAGATAGTCAGTTGCTCCAAGAAATATAATTGATTAAGGAAAACAGAAGTAATTTTTGACCCTAGGAAACACAGAGAGAGTGGCCAGTCTACTAAGGAAGGACCTAGGGAAGCCAAAGGACTGAGTGTGTGTATGTGTGTGTGTGTGTGTGTGTGTGTGTGTGTGTACCCAGGAGAAGAAAAGATTGAAAAGTGAATTTTCACTAATTCTGTAACTGGATCTATAGCTAGAGCGGTTATAGCATTACACCTCTAAACATGAATGAATGATTTAGAGCAAGATGGGAAAGAGATAGCAGCTTATACAGCACACAGGGCTGAAGTTTGTTTTTGCATTTTTAAATAGATGAAAAAAAATCAAAATAATACTGTTGTGCTATTGGGGAATTGAGTAGTTTCTACAGAGACCATATGGCCTGCAAAGCCTAATTACTCCCTGCTCCCTTGTAAGAAAATTCTGTCAGCATCTGATATAGAGAGAAAATATTTACTGTTTCTTTCTAGCTTTATTACTTTGAGATGAACGGTTTTTAACACTCGCAATGAGCAAACGATATGCCTTCCCTTTCAAAAAATGTTGGAATGTAGAGATACAGGGATATTCATCCTGATATTCTTAGCATACATGCAAAAAAACCTCATGCCTAACCGTAGGGTATTGCTTAAAGCACTGTGCATCTATACAATTACATTGATATAAGTGTTGTGGTGAATCCATCACCCTGAAGAACTGAACGGCACTCAGTGAAGTAGAGGGAACCAGTTTATTACGCCAACACCAGCAGATTTACAGGAACTGGACACCCCAAAGTTCGAATTTCTCCGATTGTTTCTTCATTACAGGGGTGTTAGGTGTAGGCTGAGTTATGAAAGAAGGTCGGGGTGTGGTTAGATGGTTGTTTTGTGCTACCCAGCCATTTCTCTTACGTTTCAGTTTCCTAAAGTTTTGTTCTCCTCATCAGTAGAATTGTTTATTGATGCTATGGTCTAAATATTTACATCCCCCCAAATCCATGTGTTAAAATCCTAATCCCCAAGGTGATGGTATTAGGCAGTTAGAAGGGGAGATTTTGGGGAAACAATTAAGTCATGAAAGCAGAGCACTAAAAAATGGGATTAATGTCCTAATGAAACAGACTCCAGAGAGCCAGTCAGCTCTTCCATGTTTGGCGACGCAGCCAGAAGGCACCATCTAGGAGTCTGAATCCTGCTCCTTACCACACCCTAAATCTGTCACCACCCTAATCTTGGACTCTCCAGACTCTAGAATTGTGATAAATAAATTTCTGTTGTTTATAAGCTACACAGTTCGTAGTAGTTTGTAGTAGCAACTCAGGCTAAAATAAGTGGTATAGAACTATGTTTCTAATATTAGCTCTTTACATAAGATGGACATAAAGAAGTTCCAATCAAAAATATCTTCAAATGTTTAAACCAAAATTTAGATGTGTTGTATCTGAGTGGTAGAATTATAAGAATTTTCTCTTCTCCCTCTGATGCTGGATACAGATTGAAAAATTTAGCAAAACTGTAGTACAGTTAATAGTTTTAATCCTTAAGTAAGGTTGAAATGTTCTCCTGGGAACCACCAGAACAAGGACCTTGGTGTTAAAGTGTCCAGTGGGCTCTAGAAGCCAAGTCCACCAGGCACTACTTACATAATGTAGGGTGAACTACTCATTATCTCTGAACCTCAGTTTACCCAGTTTTCACATAAGGAAAATAACATCCTTGTAGAGCTTTTCCAAGGACATATTAAGAAAGTGCATAGAAAACAACTAATACTTCTTGCTTGATACAGCAATGTCTGCCTGTGAAAATTCATCATAAAGTTAGAATAAACTTTATGTGTAACAGGCACATATACCTTAAAAAATGACCAATTTCCAACAGACTGTATGGAAAACATTGGCTGTAAAAACATCCTGCCTTCCATGGTCCTTTCTTTCATAAAGATGAAAGTCATCATAGTGAAATATTTGGAGTGAAGAGCAGAGAAGCTGCGTGAGAACAGGGTAGGTCATCAAAGGGGTAGGAATGCCAGTTCTACCAAAGAAAAATGGGAAATGGAGTGGTTTGGGAGTGGCACTGGGTTTGTCTTTGGTCAGGAAGCTTCCTTTGCTACTGAGGTTGTGCACAGCTAAGTCACTAGGGGAAGAAGGATGGCTGTGCCTATGGTAGTGCCAATCTTTGGAGGAGAATCAGCTCAACAGTTTATAGTACAATTTTACAGCTTTTGTTGGTCTTTGCAGTATTGGGGGTTGAACTCAAGGCATTCACCCTGAGCTACATTCTGAGCTCTTTTGAAAAAAAAATTTTTTTTTTTGAGACAAGGCCTCCCTAAGTCACAAAATGGCCCAGGTTGGGGCCAAAATTGCAATCCTCTTGCTTCAGCTTTCCAGAGCGCTAGGATTACAGATGTGTGCCATTACACCTAGCTAATTTTATACTTTTGAATATCTGTTACATGAAAAGCACTAAAATACTGAAAACATATAAGACACAGTCCACTCTAGGGTGAGCTGGTTGGTTTTGAGAGATGACTTTGAAGCAAGGCATGAAGCAATCAACCACCGTGTGTCAAGTAATCAGCTTTCCAAGAAATCCCTGCAAAGTCAGAGTAAGAAAAAAGATGATTACTAATATAATCTTAAAATAACTGCATTTTGAGGAAATTATTGTATCTAATAGGACAAGAAATAAGAGTCATGAGAAAAGTCTACTGAGAAGTTAGGATAACAAATGTCAGTTGCTTAAGAGAATGCAGAGAAGTTCTATGGCCCATTCTACTTCTTCCAACAGACAGCAAGGGGTATCCTTTGGATAGGGTGGCACTGACTGGAAACTCTATGTGTGCCGTATTCTTTTAGTCCTCTTTGTTCATTCATATGTCATTCTGACCTATGAATATGGTCTATTCCATAGGATTATACCCTTGAGGGGTCAATGCCTCTATGAGCTGTGATCTCAAAATACAGGAGGGGTGAAAGAAGGCAAATCACTCAACATCACAATCTTCTCATCATAAAGTTCACTGTATCTCTACCCTGGGCTGCCCTGGAACTCATCTGATTCATACATGGTTGTCACTTTTTCTATGCCACCTACTTGCCTGTAGGTTTCTTAAACATACTGTCTACATGTATTCTTTGTACTATTTATTCCAACTTTAAGATGAATTTTCACAGGCAGGCATTGCTGTATCAAGCAAGAGAAATACATCATTCTCTTAATGCATTTATGCCTGAAGTATTTAGGATCTGTATAATTACATGGCTTATGTCTACCACAAAAAGATGTATGCTCTGCTTAAATGTCCCTCTTGAGGATTCAAAGGAAGCATATATTTCTGTAGAGGCATTCCAGGTTGGTGTCATAACTTCATCTGCAAAATGGTGCCTGGTAGACTAAGATTGAACAAGATTCGGTTCTTATGGGATCTGGGATATGGCTCTTTCTATAGTAAGCCCCCACTATTACTGGACTTGGCATGTGAATCTTACAAATATTGGTGACACTTTGAGACCCATGGAAATTAAACTCATAAAATATCATTTTATTTATCTATAAAAGTAATTAAAGTGGTGTGAACTAGAAGCCCTGAGTCCCAGAACTTGTGTCTTTCCCACTGATGAAATGAATATTCTGAACCCCTCTGGGGTGGCTATTAATTACCCAGCTTCCACAATATTGGCTCCAGAGGGTCAGAGAAATCAGTTTTTTAATTAACAATTGGTGAGATAGCCAGAAGTAAGATGAGTCTGTTTCCAGAAGCTAAGGAAAGCATATTTTCTCCAGGGTAAGGGAAGGACCATCCTGTGCCACATTCTTGCTTCACCACAAGGAGCCTGAAAGTCCTTTGGGGAGAGTAAAAAATGTTGCATCAGGTCTTCAAGCAACCTAGCAGCACCTACTTGGGGTTCTAACATAGGGAAAGAAAGACCTGCCCACTCCACACACACTCACACTCATGCACATGGTTGAACACACATACACAGTGATACATACTTAGAAATATTTGCAAGCACACAATCCCATTTATGCCTGTGCACACATATAAACACTCACACATTGCAAACACATGCATACACATGACATTTGCATTGCTTCTCATACCTCCTTATAAAGTGTAGTCAAAATACATGGTTAATGTCTGAATTTTTTAAATATATTGTGATAAAAGACATATCACCATTAGTCCTCCTCAAAATACTCACTCTTCTTTGAACACACCTATCCCACCATTCTTATCACTTTCTGAAGCAGTTCTGGAAGTTCTCTTTCATAAGGGTCTTTATGAGGTGTGATAAAAAACATAGAGAACATTGCCGGGGGCTGTCCAAAGCAGAGGCAGCTCCTAAAAACATTACAGCATGTCCTCCTCTACTGCATTCGCTGGGCCTGGCACCATGTGGTTAAAACAACCACAAAAGGTAAACATTTTGAATGGGATAGTACATCAAGGCAGTCACAGTAAAACTGTGACTGTAAAATGAACGTAAGGACACGAAAGAGGACTTCCACAACTGCTTCAGAAAATGACCAGAACAATGGGTGTGTTTGAAGTGAGGCAGAGTGTTTTGAGGCACATTAACAGCACTTGTGTCTTTTATTGTAATAACTTTTTGAAATTTAAGGATTCACCATATTTTTTACCACACTTAATTCATACACACACACATACACACACACACACACACCCCTCCTGAACACTGTGCACACCTTAGCACCTAGCTTCCTCCCAGTACCACTTGCTGTAATGATGCTCTGGTCTTGGGACAAACTCCTAGAGCCCCTCAGTCTCCTGGGCTCAGCCCATGATGTATTCCATCCCAGAAACTGTAGAACTGAGTGTCTGAAACAAACATGGAAAAGCAGGAGGGCTGCAGTAGCAGGAAGTGGAGGGGAGAAGGAAGTGGATGACTTCTCTGTCTTCATCTATAAAAATGTTGGACCAGAGGATCTCTTCTAGCTCACAATCAACTGTGAAATGAGCAGTGTTGATACCTTATGATGAAAAGTGAATTCTGCATCTGGTTTACTGTGGAGGGGGTCAAATGGGGTGTGATCCCAAAGATCAAAGAAGGAAACAGCCCTGTCACTGTGGTGCTAATTCTAATTTTGACTGGCCAAGAAATGACGAGATTCATCTTTCACATTATTTGTTTATTAAAATTGTTTGATATATTTTACTGTTTTCATTACCCAATCATACATGATAAAGCTAAGGTCTATCCCCCACACTACTCCTTCCTAATGACAACCGGGTCACCAGGCAGTCTGCCTTCTTCTAGAATGTGGACTGACTGGTGAGCCTTCTTTCCTGACATAAATGATACCTTGCTGCATGAATTGTCATACAACTCGCCTTTCCCCCCACTTAATCATAGGTCTCCAAGGGCTTTTTTATTAAGTGGTTTGTAAGCAAGACAAGTCCCTGGGCTGCCTGGCTGAGCTTTGCCCCACTCCTGCCAAGCGCCACGCTGCCTTGTGTCTTGTGGTCCCATCTTGCAGGCACTGCCCTGGCTCTGCAGTTCTGGGCTCCCGCCTGTCTGCTGTGGCCAAGTGAAGGAAGCAACAGCATGGTCTTCTTACTGTAATTATTTGAGGTTCTGGGGAGTTTTCTGAGCAATCAGATCCCTTAACACAAAACAGAAGAAAACCATTATGGCCCAAGCCCAGCTATTTACCCTCCCACAGAGCATTTTCTGGGAAAGGAAGGCTGTGGTCATCTGGGAGAGGGAGCAGTGCTATCCGGGCTAGGATCTGTGGTCTGTGGAGAGTGCTCTGGATGCTCAGGCAGGGTGGACAGAGGAAAATAAGAGCCACCGGCAGCATTGCTTAAGGGGGCTCCCTCATCTACAGGGATAGCCTCAAACCCTGGGTTCATGTTTTCCTATGCATGTGTATCTTTGATAAACTTTATAACATAGCACAGTAAGAGGTCAATATCAGCCACTAATAATAAACAGAACAATTTTAACAGTATGCTGCAATAAAAGTGATTTTAACATATTATAAATTCCTCATTTCTGGAATTTTTCCATTGAGTGTTTTTGGACCATGGTTGAACCTAGGTAACTGAAACCAGGGAAAGTGAAACCACAGGTAAGGGGGAACTTCTGCAGTAGGAATTATAACTGACTTGATGGGGCGATGCAACTTATGTGGGAGGAGGCATAGAACGTCATTAGCAGTGTCTGGCATGAAGGATGCCTCAAGAGATGGTGACTGCGGGGCTGGAGATGGAGCTCAGTGGCTGGGCCCTTGCCTACTATGTACAGGGGCCCCGAGTTTAAAAACCTCGCCCCCATACTCTTAATGAATTAATTAACTGCTGAGTGCGCCTGGTCCTCTTCCTTCTCTTAGAGCTCTCCCTGGTGCTTCCGCCCTGTGTCTGCCCAGAGAGCCTCCTTCCCTGTTCAGTCAGTGCCTGTGAGCTGGAAGCTCCCCTGCTCCCCAGGCCTGCCACTTCCCTAGGTGGGGGTTCCCCAGAACTTGCCCTGGCACACCTTTTCTGCAAACCCCACAGCTGGTTCCTTCAGACCGTCTCAACCCCAGCCTCAGTGGGTTTTCCTCAGTGATGCATTTGCCATTCATTTCTTCAGCTCTTAGATGTTACTGCCAACTGTGTGCTGTGTGCTGGGCCAGACGATAGGGTAGGAAGAGACAGTCTCTGCTCTGAGGAAGCGCAGTCATTAGAGACAGACCTGGGAACATCTATCAAAGTACAGAGGACACACAAACGCTTTAGTGAAGATTGTCCCGCAGGCCTGCAGGAGCCTCACAGTCACCAGCCTTGGCGCGTCTTCTTTCAAGATTTCTCCTCCCATCTTCTAAACCTCCTATTGAATTTTTTTTTTTTTTGGTGTCAGTCATATTTCTATTTTCTTGCTCTGATTTTTTTTCAGTAGTGATTCGTAAAAGATTAGGAATCATCCAGAAAAGTACCTTTGGGCCGGGACAGACTTTAACAACCTAAGCAGGAAACCTGGTTATGGCTATTCCAGCCACTCGGCGTCAGGTTCTCTGCAAGATTCAAAGAGACCACTGGCCAAGCTGATAAATGCAGTCATTCATTTCCTCTCAGTAGTATGGTCATCTTCTGTGTTCCGGGTCATGATCTGGAGTGTTGAGGGGCCTGGTCTAAACTTTCAAGGGGTCACAGACAAGAGGAAGAGAATAGCCCATGAACAAACACTTGCAATGCCAGGGGATGACTACACCCAGAAGCACACAGATTGCTTGGGAGACGTGGAGGAAACATGAGGCAGTATGAGGATGAGTGACAGCCAAAGAGGTGCTGTGGAGTGCGAGTCTGAGGGGTACCAGGTAATCCACTAGGCAGAGAAGGCAGAGAAAGTGGGAGGGAGGAGTAGCGCTGATGGCAGAATGAAAGGTGTTAGATGGAAAAGGACTGAGTCCTCTCAGGAGTTCTGAGACTGGAGTGGGGTTTGGAGAAGGACTGGCGAGAAAATGGGCTCACAATAGGTTTCTCTGGCTGGTGCGGGTTCCTCACCTGTCATGCTTGGTCTTTGTGGCCCTGAAACACTTAACGTGGGCCTTGTAGAAAATGGGGTGGATATTATGGATCTTCCCATCCACAAAAGAGCCTAAGCCTGGCTTGCTGAGACAGAGGAGCGCCCCGCCCCCACAACATTCTTAAGCAGGAATGTCATGTCCCGAGGTAGGTAGGATTGGATTCTAACCCTTCCACTTCCGTCTGGTGTACGTGTCACAGCCCCATAGTCCACCTGCGGCTGCAGCCACAGCCGTGGCAGACAGTCCTGTGCAAGCTCTGATCTATCCTGGGTTCGCCAGTCCGCTGTCCCTTGATCCACGCACAAGCTCAGGCCCAGGTCAGCCCTGGACCTGTGTGCCCACGGGGAGAGAAACAGTGACAAATGCTATGGTTTCCCCTTCTCCCGGCCACCTTTCTTACCAACACTTCATTTTTCCCAAATTGTCAAATTGCTCGTGAGTAGGTAGCCTATCCTATTCTCCTTTTATATCTTTAAAAAAAAAATTAATGTTTAGTGCTGCCAAACAGGAAAGGAGATAAGTGTTCACAGTCAATTGGCCATCGCTAGCTAGACAGGTATTCAAATTATTGTACTACTTAGAATAAAAAAGTTTAGAATGCAAACTCTAACAATAAATTGTGGATTTAAATTAAATAGGAAATTGAAAGGAAACTAAAACCAGGACCCCTCAATTTGCTGCAACTTGGTTTAAAGATTTTTAAGAATTTTAAAAATCACTTTTCATTATCATGCGCCGTGTTAAAATGTAACCTTCTCTACCAAAGTCAGAATATTCAGAATATCTGAAATGGTCCTAATTTATGCTTGGGGAAAAAAAAGGAAACAATATTGGCTTCTAGTTTTGTAAACATTTATATTCCCCTGGTTCTGGGTTAGAAACTACAAGAGATACAGCAAGACTAGGAGAACAAAGCTTGCCAAAGTAACTTGGGCGTTTATCCTTGAATTGGTCATTGATTGAAAAGAAAATGAGGAAAATCAATTGATAGCTATGACCTTGATCATTCTTTCAACTATAGTTGTGGCATTGTGTAGACAGGGTTTCAAAATCCACTGGTTGCTTAAATAGAGGCAGGGGAGAAACAGGACAAGCAGGGAAAGACAAAATCATTGAGAAGAAACAGTTGTCTATCTGGGCATGGTGGCGCTGTAATCCCAGCACTTGGGAGGCTGAGGCAGGAGGATTGCAGCAAGTTGGAGGCCAGACTGGGCTATATAGTGAGTTCAAAGCTAGCCTGAACTACAGAGTGAGACTCTGTTTCAAAAAACAAAACAAAACAAAAGTAACAGTAATCTTTCTCTTTTTTTTACTTGGTTTTGTGATACAGGAAAACCACTTTTTTGTGGTGCCTGACCATGGTCTCCAGAGAGCATCAAAGCCAGGAATCTCTTTGGGGAGGGAGAGGGAAGAAGGGGAATGAAGGATTGGGGGTGGGGGGTGGGGGGGACTACAAATGCAAAATTTAAATTTTTAAATATAAGTTTCTTTCTAAGTATTTTGTTTCTGTTTTGTCTTGTTTTACCAGAATTTCCCAGAGACACTGTAGAGTGACCTCATGGACAGAGCTGTGGCACTAGAGAGCGGGGTTGAAGGTTGTGGAGGGACTCAGTCTCTTCTATGGCTCTTTAGGCCCTATTTTTATTTTATTTTTCATTTTTTTAGCATTTCTAGAAAAGGCACTTATTTATTTTTTTAAATTTTATTTTAAAGAGAAAAAAATAAAACAAAATTTCCAAACAAGATAATAGGCAAGTAACAATGGTTAATACATGTGTATTGTTATCTTTAGATTGGTTATGCAGAATACAAGATATAGGCATTCTATTGTCCAAATGATATGAGCACAAACCTTTCTTTTCAACGAACTAAGAGAAATGAGTGGTACAATAATCTTAACTATCGTATATATTTTCAGAGATTCTGATTCGTGTGAGGTATGACCCTAAGATTAGGATTTTGATCTCCCTACGCACTTTCAAAATACAGCTGAAGTTGAGAACCAGGTGTTTTTCTTTCCTTACTAAGATCTTGTGTTTAAAGCGCACAAGGATCATCTGGGGATCTAATTAAAATACAGAATCAATCTCCATAGATCTGGGCTGGAGTCCAAGAGTCTCTGGTTCTACCAGGTCTGCAGGTGACCGAGAGCTGCTGTGTGCAAGGATTACACTTGGAGGATGAAGGGACTAAAGAGATCTCTGAGGTTGTTCTAACTTCTTGATGCTATGATACTATCAGGTTGATGGATTTAATGCCTCTAAATATCTCTTAAGACTCTGCCAACCTAAGAGTTATAGTGTGAATAGTTGATAGACTATTATACAGCCATAAAAAGTTTCATGAATGAAGATACAATAATAATGAAGGAATGTCAGTGTGATGATGTACTATGAAATAAATCGTAGCAGATAAATGTTTATCAGATCACAAGTATTTCAAACAAAAAATGCATAGAAACAACTGGGAAGAAGTATAACAAATGTTAATAGTGATCTCAATGGTGGTATTTTTCCATTGATTTTTATAGTTTTTGGGTGTTTCATAATGAAAACCACTTTTTCACAAACTCAATCTCTTCAAAAGAAATGACTATAAATCCACAAATGAAACAATGTAATCTATTAGACACTTTCATATATCAAATGTTACATTTATCCATTCATATTTTGTATTAACAAGACACACAGCTAAGGTAAACCTCTTCATTTAGTAGATTAGAAAATTCTGAATACCAATGTTTTAATTGTAGAGCTAATAATCCACAGAGCTGAGGATAAAACGAAACCCACTGCCGTAAAATGGTTCTTTCTAATACAGCATTGTATCTCTGCACAAATACGTCATTTTATGTCACCTTATGTCATTGCTTGAATAACCCAGGGAGTGCTTCAGATTCCAAGTAGTTCTGTGAAACAAGAGAAGGACTGGTGGGCCAAGTACAAGACCTGAATTCTAATTTTATCTTGGCTAGGTAACTTGCTTGCCTTGTTTTTCACTCCTGTAAAATGGGTATTAAAGAAATGCCTACTGCAAAGGCCATTACGAAGATCAACTGAAATAGCAGGCATTCACCGAGGGTCAACTCCACTTTTGCTGCTTTGCCTGCTCGCCCAGGGATGAGAAGGGAGGACGGAAGTCCTCCAAGGTGCCTTCAGACTCTGACTTCGAAGGTTGGGGGACTGTGCTTGTAGAGGAAGAGCTATAGAAACAAGACCACTTGCAATTTCCCTGGGGATCAAGCTCGGACCAGTTCTTAGCACTCTGCTACGTAGCAAGGACAAAAGGTCGAAGTTGAGTGAATTCAATACAGTGTGATTCGATGTGTCATAAAGGGCGATATAAAAAGTGTTATGGAAGTCCCAAGTGGCTGGAGGAGGGGTGGGCACCAACTAGGTTGTGAAGCAATGGGAAGGGGAGGGAAAGGCGTCTGGCAGAGGGCAGCGTGGGGCAGAGGCTGGGGCACGGAGGAAGATTGGGTCTGGGGTACCCGTGCATCTGGGGAGGGGAGCAGACTTAGAACCAGGACTGATTGTAATCTTTTTTTTTTTTTTTTTGTACCAAGACTCAAACTCAGGACCTCACACTTGCCAGGCAGGCGCTGTGCCACTGAGCTAAATCCCCAGCCCCTGATTTAATCTTTGAAGCAGAGAGTAATATGATCAGAATTGTGATTTAAAAATGAACTCTAGAGTTGGGGTGTATGTAGCTCTGTGGTAAAGTGTGTGCTTACCATTTACAAGAGTTCAGTCCCCAGCACTACCCAAAAAGAAAGAAAGAAAGAAACAAAGAAAGAAAGAAAGGAAGAAAGAAAGAAAGAAAGAAAGAGAAGAAAAGACAGAAAGAAAAAAAAGGAAAAAGAAAGAGTACCAGTAACAGCGACAAGGAAGTTCGTGCGAAGGGAGAGAGGAGAGTTGGGAGCTTATGACAGTAATCGAGGCCATGTGACCAAGAAGCCCAAAAGGGTGTATTAGAGAGACTTAATGACATGTGTGGGTGTGGGAGGAGGAATTCCAGGATGCCCGTGACCCGGGTAGAAAATTCAAACGAGGAACAGGAGCAGGATGCGAGGTGCTAAGATGTTCCGTCTTCACACGGAGAAGTTAGCAAGTCAAACTGAGCAGATGCATGGACATTTTGTACCTCTAACTCTGGAGGGAGAAGAAAAGAGAACTTGGGTGCAAGTGGTGACTTAATGCTGGGTCACCCTGTGTCTCTAAGGTACCAGGACTGCTAGAGGTGCCCCAGTGTGGACCTAGGACAGCCCGGCCTGCATCACAGTCACCAGGTGCTGGGCTCTATCAGAGGCTCCCCGGGATGTCTACAGCCCTCACATCTTAACAAGACCTTCTTTTGTCTTCGAAAAAGCATCCTTTGAAAAGTTGATGAAAGCGTTAGACCTAGTACTATCCGATCAAGTATAGTGCAAGCCTCGTATATAATTTTGGCTTTTCTAACAGATGCATTTTATAAAAGTAAAAAGAAACAAGTGAAGTTAATTTTGACAACAGTTTCTGGTCAAAATGTTATGATTTCATTATTCATCAACAGAATGAATTTTGTCTTATTTTGTTTTTTTGAGACAGGGTCTCACTGTGTAGTTCAGGCTGGCCTTGAACTTACTACATAGCTAAGGATGGCCTCGAACTGGTGGTGATCCTCGTGTCTGAGCCTCCTGAGTGCTGGAATTGCAGGTGTGAGCCTACAATTGCAGGTGTGAGCCTACCCAGCCTACAATGATTATCAATAATAATAATAGCTCCTGATGCATATTTGTACTTAGATAACAACTCTGATTTCTAGAGTCTTTGGGCTTTTCTTGAGCCTGATTCTGGAAATAAATTTTTCTTCACATGTGGTAAGGCTTAACTTTAAATATTTTACTCACATAGAATATGTAGTACACCATAGAATGATAAGAATTCATCCTTGCAAGAGAAAAGATTAAACAAATCTTTTCATTTTATAATTCAACAGTGGACTGTCTACTATAAAAGGTGGGTTTTCACATTTCCCGAGATACACTGTTGGTTGCAGGCTTGGTTTATTAATTCAATGGATGTCGTTACCAGGCTAGACAGAAACAAAGAGTTGTATGTGACACTTTCTGGGTGGCTAATTTTAAACAGAACTTTAAATTCAGTGCATTTTTTTAAATTGGGTTTGGTGGTTTCTTTTCCCGATGCATTGGTTGTATACATATTTCAGAGAAATTTCCTGGGGCTCTAGGCCTTTCCCAAATTCCGCATGTGGGTGCTTTACATCAGCACCCTCAGAAAGAATAGTTCTTTCTGTGTCTCAGGCGGAATTATTTTTAGAGGCAGCATGATGTTGTATTTGAAGAAATGACCCTTCCTGTAATTGGATGGCCGAGTGATTTGGTTGTGGTCTCCCATAATTATAGACCCATGACAAAGGTCTAAGAGTCATCAACATATTCCCAAGGACTCTAAATCAAGGGTGTGCGGTAATCACCCACAGGTGTTTTCTTGTGCTTATGAATACAAGCAGGGTGACTTTTATGAAATTTGGCAGAAAGAAGGGCCAGAAGGCTGAGGAGTTTCTTACATTTACTCAGCTAATGAATCAGACAAGGGAGGGATCTGACTGCCCCATCGAGGGAACTAAGCTTTTGGAGGATGACTGAGGAGGAACCCACACCCCCGAAGGAGAGTTTCCAAGGAAAACGACAGGACACAAAGGTTTCAGTGCGTGCTATCACAAGAGACTCGGGCTCCTTGCAGAGCGAGGTCAGCTCTGGGAAATGGTGCTGGATTCTAAAATAAAGTAGAATGTGTTGAGGCATAAAGTTTTATTTCCAAAAATGTATATAAAGCACAATATACACTGTTGATTTTCATTTCTTCTGACTACTAATCACCATTGTTGGAGCAATGACCTTGGAGAATGTGGAAATGCTGAGAGGAATCCTGCATTAGATTTGTTTAGAAATTCACCCTCAGTGGAGAAATGTGACATTATTCCATGGTTTAGTGTAAAACTCTAAGGAATGTTCCAGTAATTGGCCATGCAATTTTTTGTTTGTGGTATTGGGAACTGAACCTAGGAACCTGTGCAAGACCTTGGCCACTGGGCTATTTCTGCAGACCTTTTTATGTTTTATTTTGAGACAGGATCTTACTAAATTGCTCAGGCTGACCTCGAGCTTGTGATCCTCCTGCCTCAGCCTTTTGAGTAGCTTGGATTACAAGAGTGTGTCATTGCCCTGGCTGACCCAGATAATTTCTATAGGAGTTATCTTTTAGAACAAAAGTACAAGGACCTGTAGAAAAGAAATTCATTTATAGCTAGGTGGACTACATCATTCTACTTAACAAGCTAGGTGGGATACTGTTTTTGCAGCATAGTCCAACAAGCATAAGATGGTTGCCTGCAATAGGCCGATGCTGATGTAACGAAGATGAAAATAGCATCTTTCTGCCCTCCAGGGTCTTCCAGGTGAGAGGCGAGGAGGGAAGAATCAGTAAAGAATCCCAGTTGAAAGTGTGGAATGCAACAGGAGAGTCATGGAAACAGTTCAGGGAGGGTGCAGTAACTGAGCCAAGTTATGAAATGTTTGTAATAAGAATCAGTCTACATACGAGAAGCTAGTAATCCAATATGAAGATTACCACAATACAAAGTACTCAGTGGAGAGTGGGTAGATGTGGCACTGGACATATAAATAGAGGTGACAAGGTATCCCAGGGATATCTTTCTAAAGATGGAGAAGAGTTAGCCAGGCATAGTGGCACACATCTGGATTCTAGTGATATAGGACATATGATATAGAGATGATATAGGACCTCCAAATAACACAAATAATATAAGGCAAAAATAACTCCCAACATGTTAGCCTGCTAGATGTCTAATATCCCCTGGTCATGTTCTCTAAAATCAAAGAATGAACTCTAGGAACAACAGAGAGTAGGAGTAGGAAGTATATATTCAAAAAAAGTTACTGTCTAAGAGGGGCAGAAAAGGATCCTGAGTGGGTGACCCTGAGGAATCACTTCTCAAAGGAGTTTTGTAGAGTAAAACCATAAGGCAAGGTATGTATAAGGTGGGACAAAACTATAGTTAACTAATAAGATTACAAGTATAGTCTCTTAGGTAATACTGATGCAGTGGGAAATCACAAGGTGGGCATGAAGTGGGGCAAAACTATGGTCAGCCAATAAGAGTATGAGCATAGTAACTTGTGTAATATTGATTAAATGGGGATCAAATGTGGAAGCAGGTCACATAGCAAGTGAACATGGGAAGAACAAGGACTTTCCTGGAAGAGATGGTCCCCAATCCAAGGTGATAATTAGAATATCAATCACTGCTCTTCATCCTTAGGGGAAGCACGTGTGTGTAGTCATTTCTCTGTTCTGAGGTTTGACCTTCAGCGAATGCATCTCCAGCCACAGCTGTCTTCTGCATGGATCTCTCGAGCGTCCAGCTCTGTCTGACTGCCCATAATATTTCTAAATAATTTAGCTATCTATAAGACCAGCACTCTTGGAGAATGAGGCAGGAGGATCACAAAATTCTAGCAAAGCTTGGACAACTTAGTGAACTTAGTGATACCCTGTCTCACAAAGAAAGAAAGAAAGAAAGAAAGAGGAAGAAAGAAAGGAGGGAGACAGGGTTGGAGAGAGGAAAAGAGAGAAAAGAAGGAAGAAAGGGAAAGAAGGAAGAGGGAGGAAGAAGTGGAGGGAGGGAAGAAGGAAGGAAGAGAGGAAGGAATTGATTGACTTATATATGGAAAGGAAAGATCCAACAGAGATGAAGAGGACAGAGACTCATAGAAGACATGGTAGAAAGGATGTATTTTAAAATTGTCCTGAAATAGAAAGAGGGATATATCTTTAAAACTGGAAGGAAGGGCATCAGGGTGAGAATGGACGTAGAAAAACTTGTAAGCCAGGTACGTTGGTGCACATTAGTATTCCCAGTATTTTGGAAGACTGAGGCAGAAGGACTGTGAGTTTCAGGCCCAGCTTGGGTAATTAAGTGACAGGGAGACTCTGTCTCAAAATAAATGAATAAATAGATAAGGACTGGGATGTGGCTCAGTGTGAAGGCTCTGGGTTCAATCCTCAATTCTGGAGGGGAAAAAAAGCTTGTGACAGGATGGGAAGTTGAGCTGTCTATACTTAATGACATATTTTCTGAAGTAGAAGGCAAAGTCATTTGCTTAATGCAATACTTCTAATCCTTGGCTGGGAACTGGAGTCATCTAGGATGCCAGTGCTTTAAAAAGTACTGCTTCTTGAATCCACTGCCAGTGAATTCAGTTTAATTGGTCAAGGAGACAGCCTAGGAACAGGGACTTTTAGGAGGTCCTGGGTTGATTTGAATGGGATGCCATAATTGGCCTAAAGGGGTTGGGGAAAGTAGTGAAGGTTTAGGATAGCTGCTGGGAGCAGGGGAAATAAGAAAGGAAGCTGAGGTTAAGCAACACAACTGTGAGGCAAACTCAAAGACCAGGTGAGTCTTGCCATGGCGAAATTAGGAAAGCCCCAAGCTGCCAGGGCTGATGGTTTTTCTCCCAGCAGCTGTGTTAGATCAGTAAAGGAGGCTGTTGTGGGGGCTGTTGCCAAGGTCACTGGAACATAGGCTGAAGGGAACTGAGGTCACTTCTTTGCATCTAGGCTGGACATGGAAGAAATGAGACAGAAAGCAGCCCATGCCAATCCCACCATAACCTTATGTTTCTGCCAGTGGAAATTCTAATAAACAGGGATAAAGACCCCCCCAAAAAAAACAAGTAAACAAACCCGTAGGAGAAACCAAGAAACCAGATACTCCACTCCCTATATAATTAGCTGCTGAATAACTTAGAGGTGACTGCACATGTTACTGTAAATACATATGGCATTACAATGTCGAGAACTGAATTTCATCTCCATGCCTTTTTGAAAATTAGCATATATGCACCTGAAAGAAAGCAGCAGGGCATGTTTATGGTGGGTCTGGCTTTCCCATTTGTCCTGCAAGTCTTCTCTTAAATCAACAGCTATTCTAAGGCAGCTTTGCTCTCTCTCGCCAAGGCTGTGACCTACTATTGAACCGCAGTGCATGAATACAGTGAGTCATTGTTCTGGCAGAATTCCCTGCTCACCGCACACATTTTGACCTACCTTTGGAATGTGGGGACGCAGACCTTATATAGGATAACCTGGCGGAAAAGTGGCTCCATCGGAGATTCCACTACTGATCAACAGGCAGGTGGGGAGAGAGAAAGGGAAGGGGAAGGCAGGAGGAGGAATGGCAGATAGAGAGAGACGAAAGGGGACAATGTTGAAGAGGAACTGGTTGTCCTTCTACCTGCAGTAGGGGACACCTAACTGAGTAAAGCTCAGTATGGTACAACTGTTTTAGTAAGCTAACGAACAGGGCTGTATACCTAGAATGTATTGGGCAAGATGCCTAATCTCTTGGTGCCTCCAACTTCCTGATGGTAAAAAAAAGAATGATTGTAATGTTATGTATTTCAGAGGGTTGTTGAGGGATAAAATGAGTTAACAGAGTAGGAATAATAAGTTGACATACAATAAGAGATCAGTATAATAGAAAGAGTTTTGAATGTTCCCAACACAAACAACTGGTGTGTATCTGAGGAGACAGATATGTCCATTACTCGGATCTGATCATTATATATTATATACTTGTATAGAAATATCACATTGTACAATTACAATGTGTCAGTCAAGGAATATTGATAATAAATAACAGCAGTAAATTTGAATCATTATTATGATTATTTTTCCATGTATTAGGTAGCTTTGAACTTGAGGACTGTAAACCCCCTTTTCTCACTTACTTTTGTTTTTAAACCTGTCTCATTTGATCATTAGGTAGATGAATTTAAGAATATTATGCATGGCAGAAATGCTTCATTTATTCACAAAAATTTACTGAGCATTTAGTAAATGCCTGCATTGAGTCAAAATAGACATGGTGTCTGTCTTTGTGGAGTCTACAGTTTGTGGGAGAAGTTTGGCATTTTATACAGAGAAAGAGACCTTCTATAATATGCACATGATAAAATAATGAAGTATGCTATTATAACCTAAGAATAAGTATAAAATTCACAATTATGAGGGTTTTGAAAAAGTAGAATATGGTATTTTATTTCAGATAACAATTATATTCTCTGAGTACATTACTTCACCTATGTTAGTCTGGGTGTAAGACTGTTGAAGATTTACATTTAATTAAGATCTGAGTGTAGAAAGAAATCTGTTGGTGTCTAGGCTGGGGCACTGGGCAGGGGGAGGAGAAGAAGGAAGAGTTCCAGGCCATTGGAAATGCCCAGCCCAAAGCAACTAGAGCTGAGGAAGCCAGGAAATAATTGACAAAAGACCCAGACCCTCTGAAAGGAATCTGGAGGCAAGACACAACTTGCTCATATTTATTTACTCCTTGTAAATGTCACTCTGGTTGTCGTGAGCAGAATACATTGGAGAGAAGCGAGTGGGGATAGAGAGAGATCGATTGGGAGGATATCGATGGAGTCCAGCAAAAACATGATGGAGACTTGGGAAGACCAGAGCACAGGGAGATGGGGGTGGGGAAAGAGACAGTTAAAATCTACTTTGGAGGCGAAACTGACAGGACTTGGTGCTGGGCTGGAGGAGACAGGCAAGAGCTGAGGGGAATCAGGACTGACGCCCAGGTTCCCAGTCTGAGGTGCTGGGTAGACAGCTGGCTGCCACCACTGACTGCAATGAGGAAGTCCATAGACAGAGCAGGTCTGGTAGGGAAGATGATTGCTTGTTATTTGCTTTCAGATTTATTTAATTACAGTGGAAGTGATTTTAATCCATTGTATTCCGTAAATTATTATAATATAATGACATATAAATGTACTTATGTGAAGAATTAGTTTCATCTGATGTGAAAAAATGCATGTATATATGAGTGCAATCATATATATGTGTATATTTTTTTTAATATTAAATAGTCCAGATGTTCAACAAATTTCAAATAATTGGTTTTGAGAAAAAATCTAATCAATCATCAGGTCGTTTAGAATTCTCTTGTCTGTTGTTGTGTTATAATTTGCAACTTCTGCAAATTCTATCATTCTGTATGTGATAGAAATTTCACACTAAAATTACCTGGTCTTGATTCTGTAAAATTGAAAGTCCTTTTGTATTTATGTTAAAACATGAATCTAAAGGCCAGGGTTGTACGTCAATGATAGAGCACTTGCCTAGCATGCATCATATCCTCGGTTCAATCCCCAGTGCTGGAAAAAAGTGAATTCGTGTTTATTAAGGCTGAGCAATATGAAGAAATGCTTATTTTTAATAAGTGCACAGGAGGCCATTGTCCAAGAAATGAACAGCTAACACATTATCCCGCACACCATCATTTACTGTAGATGACCATTTATTAAACAACATAGTTGCGCTTTAAGATATAAAGAAGAAGGAGAGGGAAGGATGCGGAAGAAGTACAGAACAGGAAAAGGATAAGAAGGAGGAAGGAAAGATGGGGAAACAGAGACACAGAAGGAAGAGAGAGGAAAGGAGAGGAGAGGAGAGGAGTGGAGAGGAGAGGAAAGGAAATTCTGAATTTCCCTGTAATAAATTTGAGGCCTATATATATATAAAGAAAAAAATACCATTTGAAAGAACTGTCATAAATATCATGAGAAATATTTCTTCCTAAATATCCCATAAAACAAATGTCCTCACCATCACCACCTCTAAGAACCATCCCTCACTACTTTTAAAGTGTCAGAGCCAGACGGGGACTTGGGGGTGTCCCCCTCCCAGAGCATAAATGTCCACGGAAAATGCACAGTGTGTGACTGGAACCTAGGACTTGGATCTGTCTGGATGTTCAGGGAGTTTTGTTCTTTCTAGTAGCTGCCTCGCTGTACCTACCAAAGTTATGTCAGTTACTTTACATACTTTTTGGACTGTCTGAAATAGCTCAACAGCTGGATTCCATGTGCTTCTTTTAGGGGCTTAATACTGCTCTATGGGGGAGGGGAAAAAGTGGGAAAGTAGAGAGAAGAAGAGAAAGACAAGTTCTTTCCTTATGGTGACTGTATTTGAGTTGTCTGAGATAATCAAGCTTATTCCCTTGTGGTCAGTATGTCACCCATAGCTTTTTGCTGTGCCAGTTGTATTTATGAGCCCCAGGTCCCTTATTTACAGACCGAACTAAATAGTCTGGTGATTTCTTCCTGGTCTATCCTTCCACAACTTTGATTCTCGTCCCTGGGAACTCTGTTCAAACACCACGAGAACTGGCTTGACTTGCCGTGTGGAGGTCATCCAAACCTGATTTCCACTCAGCTTGGTCTGTGGATTCCACTTTTAAATTGGCCTGGGAACTTCTCCTCTAAAATTTACAACTGGATGAAATAAATCCATCAAGGGCAGCTAATTAGCACAAATGTAGCTGCCAGCAGTAAGTTATGAAGGAAGTTCTGTAAGGATAAAGGAAAATGATCCTCCTCAGACCACAAAAAAGTTCCACTGATTTGGCACATGGTCCGGGCTGGAGATTGGGTTCCAGGATGAAGGGCAGATGGTGATGACCCAGTCCTTTTCTCTGGGAAAGGTACGATTCCCAAGTGGAAACGGATGAAAGATTCTCTGTGTCTCTCTATTTAAAGTCAGGCCACACCAGTCATATGTTTGCCTGTGCCCCATAAGCCAGGACTTCTGGAGCCAGCAGCCCACAGCCATTACTTCTTGGCTCCCCAGGATGTCACCCTTCCTGGGTATGCTTGCCTCCTCCACCAGCCCTTCTAGGCATGACTTCATGTGTCTGCAGCGGGACCTGGCAAGACAGGGTGACACACAGACCCGGGCCAATGCTACTTCCCAGGGCTCCCATGGAGCGCAAATGACGACAGTGCTGAGAGCCAAGTTCCCCAAACTGCATTGCAAACACAGTGTTGGTGGCAGGCTGGCACCTGCCTTAGCAATCTGGGTCATGTACCCACCCTTGTCTTCGAGTTCGGACACTCCCAGAGACAGTTCTCAAGTAGGAAATAGTAAATTCAAGGAGAAGCAGCATCCAGGTCAGCTGCCTTGCCAGAGTTTGCTGATAGAATCAACTTAGTTTGCTGCAATGGGACTTTCACAGCACCACATTCCAGAGCTGAAGGATAATTACTTTAAACACAGAGTGGCATTGAACCACGCCACTGTTTATGTGCCCAAATCACCACTCAAAGGAAACCGCCTTTTAAGCCTTAACTTTTTGATGTTACCTCGACACTGCATGTGACTGTGGCAGGGAAAACAAGCCTGGTTCTTTGTGCTTGAGGTGATGACTCTGAGGCCATGTGTGTTGAGTTGGACTCTGTAGCCAACCCACAAGGAGGCTGTCTTGATGACCCCTGGTCTAGACCTGCATGGGGGCACAGTTGCTTCTGCTTTGCTGTCCTGCCTGTCTTTCTCTACTAAAGTAGAATTGACACAGGATGACCCAGCAGGTCCAAGCTATTGTCGGATAAATGTCCTTAACTCCATGAGCACATCAGATGCAGGTTTCACCCAAAGGCCAGGCACCTGGACAACCCTTTCAAGTACAGTTGAATGTCCTGCTTCTCCACCCCACAGGTTGTTCAGGAAGACGGGTGAGTTTATGGATTAGATGGTATTAGCTACATATTCTTAGATCTCTAAATGAAAGGAGCCATGCACGCCAATGACTGATGTTTCAAAATGTTTAGTTTGTTTCTTGCAGTGCTGGGGATCCAACCCTCACTGCTAGGTAAGCACCCAGCCACTGATCTACAACCCCAACCCTGGTTTAAATTTATACAATCCCAAAACAATGCCTTTTAAGAAGATAGAAAAACATACAACAGAACTGTAAGTAGGTCAGCATGATTCCCACACTTTACAGTTGGGAAACAGAGATTCAGTCAGGCACATTGAAAGCACGAAAGCCAGGGAAAGTGCTGAAGTTAGAAATGAGGGCTTCTCATCTGCGCCAAGCCTGGGTGGTCACAGAGGTGACCAACATAAATAAGGTGACCATATTGTTGAGTACACAAAGCAGGACTGTTTTTAGAATCAAAAAGGAATTATTAAAATGTCACCAAGACTAACCGGCACAACCAGGGACTGTTCTGTGAAACCAGGACTTATATCCATGCCATTCTCCAGTAGACTTCACCAGTGGCACCATATCTGGGTAAAGTGGGAAGCCAACGAGTGTACGCTTCAGATCCCCGCCTTGTGCAGGGTCCTGGGAGAGCTGGGAGTGACTGGGACTTGTGGGCTACTGTAGGTGCAGAATAATAACAATCAGGACATGTTCCTACCTGCATATTTCTGATAACTCATCTAAAGAGGCCCTAGGTAAAGTCCCACATCTCCAAGTCTTCAGTAACCTGTGGTCATTTTTCCTTGTTCTAAATAATCATTCTTTCTTGTACTTAGTGTTACACACAGAGTTTAAACTCTTTTTCTTAAAGAGCATCCCCCTATTCAATCCCTCTCTCACCCAAGTTCTGTAAGGTTGAGGCTCTACACCTGGCAGAAAGGCATCTGCTTAGGGCAGGTGATCTGGAGATAGAAATAGGAATCAATCTACCTGACAGATGCAAATCAGGTAATTCCTAATTTTGCTACACTTCATACCAATGAAATTTGGATTAAGTCACTGCTAAAAGCTAATCTAGAGGAGGATGCAAATCTGCCAGTTAGAGCTGGGCTGGTCGCAGTGGAAGGAAAAAGAAAAGCTGTAGTCCCTGACTCCTGGTCCTTGCTTATAGGAAGAATATGAAAGAAAATGGCTCACTGGAATACGTGTGAGCTTCAAGTTCTTTTAGAGCTACCTCGTACCTCAGAGCTTCACTCTGAGGCAAACCCTGAACAAACCACAACTCACACATACGGGACAAGCTCAGGCTTCAGGGACTTTGTTCTTATTCACGACACTCTAAAGATTCAACACCCTAGAGAGTCCTTCAATCAAATTCTTTCTTGGCACTGACTCACTTTTGTGGTATTGTAATTGGTCACCCTAAGATCCTCAGTAGACTTGAATGTACAATGAAATTAAATAATATCTGCTTCTTGAAAAACAGAGGTCAAATTTTAAAATTAACTCATCTCTACACACATATTAAAGCAACGTCTCAGTTGTTGGAATGTGAAAATGGACTGGGTGATTGATAAAGCAAAATGAAACAAAAATGACCTTGGTGGAACTCCTGGACACATCTGAAGGAATAAAATGGTGTTCTCACTCAGCAGAATCTCTGCCTCAGTGAGTTACACATTTTGAACCAGTTGGGCCTCACATTTCTTGACTGCTGATCAAGAATTTAACCTTTAAAATGGGCCCCTGAGGTCCACAGGACTAAATACCCGAGCAGGCAAGATAGTGAGGACTAGATTCCCAGTTGATCTCTCTGAAGGCTGTTCCGCAAATCACTTAGCCCTCTTCTAGCTCTGTCATCTTTTGTATTTTGCAAAGGTCACATGTATTTTTGTTCATGCTTCCCTGCCTCTGAACGCATTGTCCTGTGATTTGAAAGCCTCACTGCATCTTCCAACCTGGATGGCTTCTCATTATCCTTCAGTTTTCCCAGATACCTCAGTTTCCTGAGAGACTTTCTGACCACTATTGCACCTCCCATTACCATTAGCATCCCATTCCTGATCCTATCATGGCACCATGGGCTGGGTGATGAAATTTTATGGACTTAAGTCTTTTACTAGACAGTGTGCATGGGCTGAGTGTAAAGACTGTTTTCCATAGTTACAGCAGACATTCAAGAAGTGTTGGATAAAGGGACAAGAGGATGGATGCCAAAATGCAAGTGACACTTTTAAGGAAAGAACCGTTGTTTGATGTCT
The DNA here is from genome assembly GCA_004363535.1 of Dasyprocta punctata. NCBI lineage: Eukaryota > Metazoa > Chordata > Mammalia > Rodentia > Dasyproctidae > Dasyprocta > Dasyprocta punctata. The sequence goes on along the minus strand of RJWM01001654.1, from coordinate 110,529 downwards.
CTGGAAATATAGAGTCAAAGAATTTCCTATGGACCCAATTCTGCTGTTTTCCAACTTAAAATCTACAGCTCTTATTGAGAATGCTATATGGGTAATACTATTCATTGGTTGATATAAAGGAAAATTCTAAGTGATATATTAGAGGGTAAATTGAATAATTTTATTTCTGAATTTTCTCTTTCTTTCATTGCTGGTTTCTAATATTGCTGCTAAAATTGAGAAGGATCTATAAGGACATGTGTGCACACGTGTGTGTGTGTGTGTGTGTGTGTGTGTGTGTGTGTGATCCTACTGTGGAATATATATGTCCACTGTGTTGCTCTGTCTTATAAAACAGTTTCTGGAAGGTTCTGCTTAGCCAATGGACCAGGGCATCTTCCAAAGCAGCTTCGGAGCAGCCTCAGAAGCCCAGAGGGATATTTTTCACTTGCCCTTATAAACTGCAGGGTTGAAACAGCTCAACATAAGCATCAAATCTTTCATGCTCCACAAGTTAGTAAAATGAATTTTTTAAGTCCAAATTGGAGCTGAGGGAGATTGGAAAAATCTATCTGGAAGGGAAACCTGTCTTCTTATAACTCACTGAAATAATGGTTTACCCCATGGTTGTACAAATTAAAACTGTGTAATTAAATGCACTGGAAATTTTTCAAACTGTCCAGCAAGCAGAAAAAAATTGTAATGATGATTAAAAAGTCACATAGTATTGCTTGAAAATGGCAAAGGCAGGTATACTAGAAGATAACTCCTGCTATACTAAAAGAGGTAACGCTACGATAATTTTAGAACCGCGTCATTCACCACCTACTCTGAATCCAGCATAGTATGAGGCAGGAGGGAGGCAAGTGGGGCAGTTGGAACGGAACTTCATGTGCACAGTCAGTATTTTTAAACACTTGGTATCTTAATTCCAACAATCCACATGGTGAGGATGCAACAAACTTGTTTTTTTCTCATTTTTTTATTAGTATGTGTTTTTACTACATAGTAAGTAAATACACTCATCAAGGGAGAATTGGTACATATGCATACCACAACTTGATCCTGTTTACTCCTCCTGCCCTCCCATCTCCCCAATACCTAGGGCCTATTCCCATCCTTTTGAAAACCAACTTAGGGGTGGTGGTGGAGATGGGGGATGCTATGTATTTTTCTCTCTTAGAAACTAATTCAGAAAAGGTTTAATAATTTCTGCTGTTGTACTTGCAGAGAGTAAATGAAACTAGAACTGAAAACAGAACCCAGAATTCTAATATTTCCAGCCTGGCAGTTGTCCCATGACCCTTCATCTTTATTTTTATGTTTTAACGGTGGCAAAAAGTAGATGTATTTCCATTCATAGCAGGAAGCAGTGCCTGGATTACTCTTCCTTGGAATCTGGCTGAATTTATATAGTGTCACAATGATTTGCTATATTGTATTAAAAATTTTTTTCTATAACCTGCAAATCTTTTAGCACCCAAGCAAAAACTCTATCACTCCAACCAAATGGCCCTGTTCTTTGATACAACATGCTTGTTATGGTTTAGATCTTACATGTCCCCAAAACTCTAATGTACTTGGAGATGGGGCCTGATCAGAGGGGGCAAGTCATGGAAGGTGACCTGGAAAGGTGTTTTCTTATTCCCAGCTCTTCCTACTCTCTGCCTGCCAGCGACACAGGGTGAGCACTTTTCTTCTGTCATGCCCTTCCACTATGCCATTTCTGCCTTAGAGCCAGATGACCATGGACTGAACCCACTGAAAACTGTAAGCCAAATAAACTTTTCCTCCTTTACATTGTGGGTGTTGAGTTTTTTGTTGCTGGGATAGGAAGTGACTAATATAATGCTCATACCATCTTTGAGATCTTTCAAAATGTTCTCCCCTTTATTCACTGCCCACCCAAACTCGCCTTCTATCAGGTCCTTCAGAGGTCACAACAGTGAGGAAGCTTTGCTCATTTTCTTCACCTCAAGTTAACTCTGCCCTTCTCTAAATTGCCCTAGCACTTACTGTCTGAATCATCCTTTTTCTAACTTAATTCCATTCTCTGTTTCTCTTTACTGCATTATAAGATCCTAAAGAACGAGGTCTGTATCTTATTTTTTGGAGTAGTCATATCCTAAGTTCATGCTCAGCATTAAATAGGTAAGATAAATATTTATTCAAGTAGCCAAAAAAACCATCTAGTCCTTGGTGGTACTCCAAGATCTGATGAGAGCAAGATAGCAAAATGCAAAGAAAGCACAGGGATTTCAAGTCTGACAGAATTTTTTAACCTCTCTCACCCCAATTTTTGTTGTCATTTTGTTCTTCATTTCCTGTAGACAGGACTAAGAACACCTACCTCAGCCACTTCTCAGGATTAGAAATAATAAATGAGAAATCGCAAGTACAGCCTCCTATATAGTCTCAATAAATACTGATTATTGTTTATGTACCAAGACCTGAAGAATAAATATCCTATTTTGTGTTAGTTTGCCAAACAGATTAGAGCATTTTAAGATATTTCTTATTGAGAGAAAATAAAAATTACCAAGTAAGATTATTTGAACTCATGCTCAGAGAACTGTGACAGGAAGATGGGAAAGGCTGCAGGATTGCCTGTGTGACTTTGCCCTCTCTCATCAGCACCAGGATGGGGATGCTCTGCACAGGGAGTTGAATATCAACTACATCTTTCACAGTGGGTGGTTTCAAGGCACATCCCCCTCCACATCGCTCATGCTGCTCTCAGCGTTTGTCATCCTCCCTGCTACTCTTGCCTGATGCCACATTAGGTAGAGAGTTCTAAAAGAAACCAAATGACTCTCTTAAAGGAATTTGACATTTAACAATTTACTCTGCGTCAAATGACTGGTTTTAGTTACTTAAAATATATTCATATATGCACCATGTGATGACGTTCTTGATCTGTACACCTTTCTGTCTTTTCCGCAGTGGGACTGATGCCAAAATCTTTGAATTGAATGGAAACTGAACAAAACTACTGCTTAATGGTTTCTAATTACCTGGCAACCTAAACACAAATGATTTTTTTTTTTCAGCTACTCCAGTGATTTTCAGCAAAGGAAGAATCTGAAATGTGCTGGCTGTCTGGATAATCCATAACCAGAGTACAGGTGAATACCCTAAAAAAGAAGGATCATCTGCTCAAGAAAATCTTATAACCAGGTGAGCTATTTGTGAAGCACTCAACAGAAGGCCCACATAGTTTAACGACTGAAATTCGCAAAGAATCGCCATGTTGCCTTCAGTGAGAGTCCTGTTCCCTCGTCCTCGCATGGCTCCCCATTTATAAAAATAAGAGTGGTCATTTTTCCAAGTCATTTGTTATTATAAGGTCTATTTAATATGTATAGTGTAGTGATTAAGCATACTGGTTTTAGTGCCAGAGAGAATTGGACTTCGATCCCGGTTGTGCTACTTATTAACTGTCACTTTGATCAAAGAACTTCTTTCTGTCTTCTCTCACCCAAAAAATGGACACAATTTTTATACCTATCTAATAGGGTCCTTGTGAAGATTAAATAAGATTACCTGGAACATCACAACTGCTTGATAATATTAGCTATAATTCAGAAGTACTATCATCTTCCCCTAGGAAAAATAATAATTCAAAATCCAAATTATTCAAACTGGCAGATAAACTGGTGAGGGTATTTTCAATTTTAAATAGGTTTAAAATAAGTTGTTACTTTTGAATGAGCATGGTATGCCAAATGGTTGGCTATTTAGTTGACTCACACAAACTGGTTATTTTTACATGCCTTTACAATTGCATTCCTCAGTACTATATCGTATTTATCTGCATGACATGTCTTCTCTCTCCCTCTCCCCTCGTTCTCTCATCTTACTCTGAAATACTGGGACTGGATAAAATTCAAAGGAAGCATTATTAAATTATCAAGTCTTAAACCACCCAGACCTCCTACTCTTTAGGATTCTCAGTCACATATGTGTTCTTCCGTAGTATAAACTGCGAATGAATAACCTCAGCGTCTTGGATTCATATTTGTAAATAAGATCTAGAGAGACATTTTCTAAATAACTGAAAATAACGATAGACAAGGTCTTCGTTCGGTCTACATGTGGTGTACAGAGACTAAAGCAGAAGAAAGATTAGCCAGACAGGCCACCCTGGCGTGCAGGTGCCTGAGGTGGAGAAACACAGCCTGGAAGAGTTCAAAATCGTATCAGGAGAAAGAACGTAAGAAAGAAAGAAAGAAAGAAAGAAAGAAAGAAAGAAAGAAAGAAAGAAAGAAAGAAAGAAAGAAAGGGAGAAAGGAGGAAGAAAGGAAGGAAAGAAGGAAGGAAGGAAGGAAAGAAGGAAGGAAGGAAGGAAGGAAGGAAGGAAGGAAGGAAGGAAGGAAGGAAGGACGGACGCAGAGGCTGCTGGGCCAAGACAAGAAGTGGCAGATGAGCATTTTGGGTGCTGGTTCTCAAAAAAGCAGGTCCCGTGGGCGCCCCTCTATTTCCATTGCTAATGCCGGGGAGCAGAAGCGGCTACTGGCGGCTCACCGCACAGCGCTGCCCTCTCTCCCTGGCTCTGCCATCCCCCAACTCGCTTCTTGATGCCCTCCTCTCGCTGCTCCTGCCTCACCAAGTAAAACGCTAGGGCACCGGACCTGCTTGCCTCTAGAGTCACTGAATTGCGCATCTTTGGGTGGAAAGACAGATGCGTGCCCACTTCCGGGAATACAGCCGGATGACCATAAGCCCCACTACCTCTGAATGCTGCTTTTGTTAAGGAGAAAATCAGGCTATGAATTACATAAAAATGAACTATTTTTACCAACTTGAGGTTTGATTCACATGTTTTAAATGTGATGACTTTTTGCTGAATATTTAGTGTTGTGTAATAATCACCACAGTCCAGTTTGAGAATATTTCTAGCAACCCTGAATTAACTCATTCCTATTTTTCAGCCATTCTTCTCTCCTATCCCCAGCCCCAGGCAATCACTACTATACCTTCCATTTCTACGAATTTTCCGTTTAGTGGAATCCTGTGATGTATCTTTTGTGTCTTCTTTCACTTAGCATGTTTTTGAAGTTCATTCATGCTGCAACACATATCAGTAGCTTGCTCCTTTTCAGTAGCTGAGTAGTATTCCAGGTCTATGCACCAATGGGTGAACACATAAATTGTTTCCTATTGCTATTGTGAACAATGATGCTATTACATAAATTCACACATATGTCTAGGTGTGGCTATGTGTTTTCATTTCTCTTAAGTAATTTTTAAGAGCAAAATCTCTGGGTGATATCAAGTTTAATTTTTAAAGAAACTGTCAAATTGTTTTTCAAAATGAAAAATATTGTACACACCTACCAACTATATGTAAGTGTTCCAGTTGCTCAGTGTTCCTGTCTACACTTCTAATTGTCTGTCTTTTTAGCTACCCCCATTCTGTGCAATTGTAAACGTTCTATGGTGACAAGACCCCACGTATCAGCTTGAAACTAGGTGTTTGATGTTTGCACAAGCAGTAAAGGGCTACTTATTTGCTATTTATTGTTTTAGTCAAATGAATAGAATAACCGGCAGAAAAAAAAAAAAAGACAGAACCAAACACCAGATGTGGGCAGGTGCGGGAGCGTGATGCTGACAATCTTCTTCTGGCCAAATGGCTGGCTGCAATCCCTCCTTTGGGCAACCAAATCGAGCCCAATACTTTAAAGATAAGCCTCTTATAGACCCGGATGTTGTTTAAGGAGGTTTGTTTTGTATTTTCTTCCTAAAACCATGACATAGAATGAGAAGTTATATATCCAGAGCAAAAAAGGCAAAGAATTCAAAGTTTGTTAACTGCCCATAATCTGGATATGAAATGAAGATTTTCATATTTCTTGTACTGTGAAACTTATAATTCCTGAGATAGTTTTTTCTTTTCTTTTCTTTTCTTTTTTTAGTATCTTCTTCACAGGTGAAGAAGCACAGACACAGAGAGTTTAGGGAAATTGCAAAAGGTCACACAGATAGCAAGTGAAGCTGGGATTCAAGTCCAGCCATCTAGTTCCAAATTGAATTTTATTTCACTATGCTGAGAATAAACAAATGGAGGGGAAAAATTTTAAAGATCAAGGAAATTTCAATGGCAAGTAAATGTAAATATCACCTAATAAGGAATAATAACAAGAGATTTTACAATTGTCCAGTATGTGGCCAATGATTAGGTTGTGGTAGAGGGCTTTCACTCACGGTGCCATACATAGGTGCAAAATTCAAATCCTGGGGACTCAGAGTCAAACTGGCATCTTCGGGAGGAATGTGGAGAAGTGAGATTCCTGCTTATTGAAAAGGCATTTTTATTTTCTCTTAAGAAAAGATTGCTCATTCTGAGTACTTACATACTTAGTGCAGAGAAAATCCATAGGCATCACCTAAGGAGAACAACCGAGTAGTTCCAGAATTAAACTGTTTTTTTTTTTTTTTTTTTTTTTTTTTTTTTTTTTTTTTTTTTTTTTTTTTTTTTTTTTTTTTTTTTTTTTTTTTTTTGAGTAATAGTTCTGCTTCCCTCGGGAAAAAGGAATCTTTTCTGATGTCATTGCCACCCACCACCACCTGGCATCTCTGCGTGGTGGCTCCGAGCAGCACAGAGAAGGAGCAGGGCCTTTAGAAGAAGTTGTAGGACATTTGGAGAAGACTTCAGCAGGCACATTCTCAGATTTCAGTGGGCGTCTGCTTAGTCTGTCTTTAGAATGTTGGATTTATGTATTGCTCACCCTGTTTTTTCGTAAATGTTTATATGTTCATGGTGGGAGGAAAAGTGATTATCATCAGGGAGTCTAGTTTCACTGGCTCCCCTATTCTTTCCAGAAGCAAGTCACAGGCTGTTGTTGCTTAGGTTGGTGATCAGAGAGACAGGAGATGAGAAGGTGACTGATAAGCTATGAAGTGAATGGTTCTCTGTACAACAACCAATACAAACTCTGGTAATTGGGGATTAGAGGGTGTTTGGATTTTTAACAATTAAGTCTTCAAATTTTAGGGCTTTAAATTAAATCCTGACTCTGGCAGCACTCGTTGGTTGGCTCACTCATCTCAGTACTTATCTTCTAACGGGAATAAAAGTCCCAGTTAACACCGCAGGATCTGAGAGTGAAAGGCAAAACTAGCAAAAGCGACTACAAGGTGTTTTGCCAGAGCAAATTCTTATTGGTGTACTTAATACAAGCAATAACAATGTGATGTAGATCAATGCACTTCCCAAAGTATATTCCAAAAGATATTCCCATGTAACCTGGATCAGGTGGAAGACCCTAACTCCATAATTAAGTCAGATTGGAGATAGTAAATTTTTTTATTGAACATGAGTCTTTACTACATTAAATGTGTACTATGAGCCTCTGTCATGGTTTCTATATGGATGTCACCCCCAAAGCTTCCTAGGCTCAGAAGCAGGGATTTTAGAAGGAGATTGGATTCAGGGACATTACATCTGGCTTGCTGTTAGGAGATGGAGCCTGGTCTGAAGAAGTGTGTCACTGGGGATGTGACACTGGAAGGGTTTACCTCCCTCTCCATCTCCTTCTATCTATTCCTGCTTCCTGTCCACCACATGCCATGAGCAGCTTTCTTCTGCCATGCCATTGCCCTGCCTTGGAGCCAGCCAACAATGAACTAAAACATGAGCCAAAATAAACCTCTCCTTCCTTAAATTGTGAGCGTTGGGAATTTTGTCCCAGCAAAGAGGGAATTAACAGAGACAACCTCCAAAGCTGAGATGTTGCGTGGAGTTCTGTGAGCTGTGAGCTTCTCCCAAAGAAAAACTTAAGTCTCAGAAACATTTTGGAAAACATTTTGGAAAAAGATGGCATAGAAGATGTGGCATAGAAGGTGTATAATTTCTTGCCTATCTGAAGTCCTCACATCCAGGCAGCCCCTTCTGTCTCACCCCCATCCTGTCTTCCTAAGAGCTCCAAGGAGCCCCTGTTCTGGTTAACCAAAGAGCAAGGGATAGTCTGAAAGATGACCCTGTCTTTACCTGAATCATCTTCTGATAGCCTAGAGGACAGGCTGATGGAGGTCCTGGTTAAGGATGATTTAGGGCAAAAGGGAAAGTCTTCAGCAAAAAAAAAAAAAAAAAAAAAAAAAAACTTATATGATCACTAAATGTAAATATAACTTGTTTGGATCTGAATGTCAACAAAACAATTACAGGAAGACATTTTAAGTACACAGAAAGTTTTGAGTTCTAAGGAATTATTGTTCACTCTTGTTAGGTTTAATAATGGTATCGAGTTATATAAAAAAATTTAAGAGATATGTACTCAAGCATTTAATATGAAATGTTACTTAGAATTTGCTGTAAAATACCTTGAAAACAGGAAGCAAATAAGGCAAATGTTAATAACTATTCAATCAAAATAATAGGATATGTGAGGGTTTTAATGATATTTTCTATGGGCTTTTTTTTCATAATGAAAAAAATTTAGATGCAGATTTATCAGCCCCATATCTACCAAGTCAAAGTGGCTAGAGATGGGGTTGGAAACTTTCTATTTCTGTCCCTCCCTCCATCCCTCCCTGCCTCTCCCCACTACACATGCACCACACACCACCAGGATTTTTTGGTTGGGAAAGCAGAGATGCTGGCTGCCTCTGTCCCAATGCAGTCTATACACCTTATGCTGTCATCACGACCTGGTACTTGGTTGTCAAGAGCCCTTAAAGCAGTGATATAGGCATGCGAGATACTTGGAATATAACAAAAAGCCCATTTATTACACCCAGATGTGCAGATTGAGGCTGCAGATGCTAGCTCAAAGACCAGCCATCTCATTAGACAAGTAGGTTTAACGTGGTTTTTTATTACTGATTAGTTCTGATGTTTGCTGTTAAGAATACAAACACAGCTGCACATCTTTGAATTAAAAATGAGAAAGCGATTAATCATTTGCCATAATTAGAAGGTAGCCATAAAATTAAATGGAAAGCAATGATGTGTTTTACAAATAAAACATTTTAAGGCAAGCCATACAAAGAGTAACTAATCAATTTCTAACATGTACTGAGATAAAAGTTCCTTAGAGAGAATGCAACTGCTCAGGATTAGCGTAATATAGTTCTGTGTTTTAGGTCACATACTAAATGACTACCTACCTTCAGAAGTGACATTTTTATTTTTTTTAATTTTATTCTATTTTAAAGTAACTTTAAAATGGATGTATGGACAGACAGAAAAATTCAGTACCTACAGAGTCCATACCATTAATCCACATCATTTGTACTTTCAAAAACCCTTATTGTCCTACTTTGGAAATGTTATAGCAGAAGGTTTACAGAGGATATACCTGAGCCTTGCCTACAGTTCACATGGTCTGTGTAAAGTGGAGCTCCAGAATGATCAGCCATGACCTAAGCCATAACAGCCACTGAATATACATTCATAAGCTCTTTTGAGTTTTCTACAGTGAAATGAGTGTATAACTACATTGCACATGACATTTTCATACACTAAAATAGTATGTAACTTAACTTTTTAAACGCTTGTCTGTTGCCACTTAGAATCACATGGTATACCATGAAGAGTGCTCTTATGACACCTTGGGAGACTTCAACCTAATTTAAGTATGGCAAGAATAAATATATTAGATTCTTCATTAATAAGGAAGAAAGGGAGAATGATTACTCCTCAAGGGAAAGAACTGTGCTGTAATTATGCTTGCATGACCTGTACCTAGCAGTGTCTAAAACATATTAGGCATGCAATGCATATCTGCCTGAATAAATGAATGAATGCTTATCATATCGTGGAATTATCTCTATCCCCTATTCCCAAAACCAATTATTTGTCAAGGTAAAGGCTTTAATCAAACCTCTTAGTTCATGAAAATTAAATTGCTGGGCTTGGCCCCTTTTGTGAGAAATGTAAAACTCATGAAATTCAAATACATTGGGGAAATCCAAACACATTTTCATTTACCAATATCTACTTAAAAAGGCAAAAAAAAAAAAAAAGCAGACAAATTGACAAAAATACATGGATATTAGCTTTTGATATTTTTAGAACACTAAAAAAGGAAAATGAGAAGCCATCTCTCATGAATCTGGAAGCATCTTAGTACAACTGAACAAATGCACTCAGAAAGAACAGACTTGTGTCCTGGTGTGCCACTAGCTAGCTACATGGAACCTAGAAAAGTCACTGGATTTCACTGAGCCCCGGCTTATCCATAAAATGAAAATTGTCAGCATAATTATAATCACTTAAATATGTAGATTAAAATGTTTCCTTCCAGCTGTAAAACACAGAGTATACCTTCCAGTTGTGCTGTTCTCAGAGCTTACTAACCAGCGCTTGGCATTAAACTCCTACTTCATTAGCAGTGTACAGCAGGTGGAGACTGATGTGGCCCTGACCTTGGACCCCATGTCATTCTGAGCGACATGAACCTTGGTACTGCCAAACCTAGCTACTTGGCATATAAGTAGAAGTTCTTGGTAGCCCAATTTTTTAAAAATTACATTTAGGAACGAAATTTAAATGCACTCATTTCCTTTAATGTTTTAAATGTGTTTTACCATGAAGCAGCATAGCTATTAAGAGCATATTCTGGGCAGTCAGATCATTTGGGTTTTAATCTGGCTTTAAAACCCAGGATCAGGGACTTCTTTGTGCCTTGGTTACTTCACCTTTTAAAAAAATAATTTATTAATTTGTTTTGGAAAAAAAAAACTCCCTGCACCAGAAAGATTTGTTGGGAGGCACAAGAATTGAATGTAGAAATACTTCCAGTGCACTTGAGTAATCACTTACAAAAGCATCTATACTTGAGCTTTTGCATATACTCGTTATCTAGAAAGATATTCCTATTTTCCTGCTAAAAACATAATGAAAGTCATTCCTTTGGACTGACTTGTGTTGAAAATATCTCAGGAAGTCCTTGCGTTGTCTACCATCCTTTTGTGAGCTAGATAATGCTCATGATTTGTAAACTAGAAAATGCAATTTACTTTATATAAGGTCCAATGTGAGGAAAAAATCTAGAGGGAAAAGACCAGAATGTGGGCTGTGACCCCTGAAGTTCTCTCAGTATTGCAACACAAAATGCTCATTTCCTGTGGGTCATGGAGTCGTTGTCTATTATGTCCCCGCTCAGGCACTCGGACAGTGATGGCCTGCGGGGATAGTAGAAAGCCCCTTCTCACACAGCTGGAAAGAAAAGTCAGACAGAGGCAGCTGCAGAGGAAAAACAAAAGATCAGATTCATTTAGAGTCATCTCTGACATTCATAAACATTTTAGTAGTAATTATACTTCATAATTAAAAATTAATTTTAATTTTTGGTAAAATAATTAGCCAGAAATTCTATTTATATATATCTCTGATTTAAAGGAAAAATGAAAACATTTTAAATAAAAGCTAGTACACTAAAATCCTTTGAAATTTGGCTTTGCTCTGTGATTAACTGATGTACTCCCATTTAATATATATCAAAATATGGTGTATGATCAAAGTACAGTGAATGTTAAATTTTTTAATAAAAGTATTATAGTAAAAGACACATTGCCATTAATTGTCTTTAATTGTGCTGTTGTGGCTGCTTTAATATCCTGAATTAATTCAAAATGTTCATCTTTTCATGGTCATTTTGACTTTAGGGAATGGTCAGAAGTTGCATGGTGCTGGATCCAGTGAATAAAGTACATAAGGACACACTGTAATATTTTTATGAGACTTTGTTTTTATTGTATGGCATCCAACGGCAGTATTCACCCTGTTTTTGACCATATGATGTAAAGACACTTTCTTAGGGAGAGTATCCTGAGAGGGATTCATGGCAGTGTGTCTTTTACTAAAATAATTTTTTAATTAAGTACTTACCAGTCCGATTATTTAAATACAGAATGACCAAATATTGTGTGTTCTTGTTAATTTTTATTACAGGAAATATAAAAATGACACTTTTGTGCCTGTCTGGCAAGCACAAGGTCATGAGTTCAATTCCTAGGACAAAAAAAAAATAAATGAATAAAAAGAAATAAAACTGAACATCTGAAAAAGATTTTTTTTAAAAAATGACAATTTTATCAAATTTATCCAATACAGAAATAGACTGATTGAAATGACACCTGCCTGAGCATTCCTTGAGATAGTCAGTACGGAAACACACACAGCTCAAGTGACACTCGGGGTAAACTGTTGAGTGATTAAATATTCACTGTATGCTTTGATCATATCTCATAAATGAAGGATATTAACAATGTCACATGGAAGTCCTTTATTTTAAGGAATACATACATACATATATATATATTTTTTAAATAGTAACAGGAATGATGCCACTGGCTACAAATAGTGACTGAGAAAAAACTGACCTAAGGCAAATGGCATGTTATCAGTCCCAAACTGTACACCTACCAACATTTTGCTACCACATACACTTCCAATGCAGGGCATGTAAAAGCAAATTAAAAGGAATGGAGGACACAGAAAATAATTTTTCCTGTTGGTTGGCGTGACAAATCACAAAACTGAAGGGATTTCATCCTTATGTGAGAATCACAAAGTAAGAATAAGGACTAAATTCAGAAGACAAGTTGATGTCTTTATGTTTTCATGAATGTAACCCATATATCCTACTAAAAGTTTTTTTCAGATCCATTCCAATTTGACTCATCTGTTCCCAAATCCCCCAAAAGGTTTTAGTAGTTGCCTTTTTTTGAAATTGGAGGACGTTTATTTTTGAGTTCTCTGAAATGCTAAGAATAATACGGATAGCTTTGATTGAAGAAACAGAAAGTTTGCCAGGTTCTCTCCATGGGTAACGAGTGCAGTGGGACTGGACAGCGAGGCAGGGCAGAGGACACGCACCACTCCATTCAGACTGGGAGCCTTGCCCCTGCTGGTTCTGCATTGCTTCCATTCTTGCTCTGGAAGCCACAGCTGACACATTCCTGCTCTTGTGACATGCTGGGTTTTTACCACCTGGCTCCTGCAATGACCTACAATACCTCTGCGACTAAAGGCAAAGACAGAGCCACAGACTGCCAGTTTCCCCTTTGAAGTGGCAAGCTTTCTCCTTCATACTATAACTGCATGGTACAATTGAACTCATTGGAAACTTGAAAGAAAAAAATTAACTGAGTTGCAAATAGAATGCCGTGGCGTGTAGCAACTTACCTGAGAGCTTTCATCATCTCTCGTTTAGTCTGATCAGTTTGAGACACAGGTAAATTTAAGCTGCTGGAGTGGAAGTCAGGTCATCAAGCACTGCCCTGTTGGCTCCTTCTTGCCAAATGACCTCAAGTAATTCTTTATATTTTCATAGTTCTACCCACCAGAAATGGGCTGAGAATTTTGTCTCCAGCCCATCCTGTTCCATGTACATATCTGGGTTTGAATCAGCATGAATGGGCACATATCTTGGATACTTCTCCCGCCTTCCTCTGCCAAGGAAGTGGATGCTCCAGTGGCGGACCTTTTATTTATTTTTTAAATAAAAACTGGGTGTTTTCCTGTTTTAATAGGACCATTCTCTTTTTTAAACATTATTTAGAAACTCAACTGTTGACTTTGAGTTTCCCTGGCTCCCTTATTTGTTAAACAGGAATGATGACAGTATCTACCTTGTATGGTTGTGGTCACAATTTAATGAGATAATAAACTTAAACTCAGTACAGTACCTAAAACACAATAAAAATCAGCTGTCATTATAATTTTAGATGCATTGCATTCCTGACACATCCATTAAACTTGACATTCATTGAACAAAATATGCCATCTTGTATTTATCTAGAGGTGTCACCTTTCAAAGTCACAGATGGGCCAGTGTAGTGGGAACAAAATATAACCCCGTGTACATAAAATATATAGATGTTCATTAGGGAAGATCAAAAGAGCAAAAGTATGAAGTGAGAGGTAGAAATTGGGATTATATATATTATATTCAGTCTATATTCCATGTTTTCAGAGCTGCTCTTCAACGTATTTATGGAAATGTTAATTAAGACCATGATTCATTTATTCACAATTAGATTGATGTGGCAATTTCTGAGGACTAATTGCAATTAGGTTATTCAACAAAACTAGGAGTTTCTATTGCTTTACTTTAGTTGACTGGTCTCTTATTAACCAAATTAATAATCAGTTATTAGTTATTCTTTTCACATCACAGGAAATCAAAAATAGACCTTTCCCCACTTTCAATTGAATGGCTGACGTCAATGTCCTCATTGTGATAAAAAGATTACTAATCACACCATAACACATTCCCATTTCCCCCACATTTTTATCCATTGTAAGAGGGTGGTAGAGTTCCAGTACCCGAAGCATTTGGTGGCTTCAAATAAACATTTCAAAATCTGGCCTCTAAATCTAAAATTTGCTTTAGCATAATCCTCAGCAGGGCAGCTCCCATATGGCCATGAATGAGTGTCAGAATCGTTTGGAGTTTGTTACTGTTATTTTAAGATTCTCAGCCCTGTCACCAGTTTTTAAATGGTTCTGATACACTGCCAGATTTGGGATCCACTGTCTAAAAGAAATGAGATAATAAGTCTAAGTGGGAATCAGGCAATATTTGAAAAAGGTAATTAATGATCTAATCTTTTATAGATTTTACAATGATCTTTTCATAGCTATTTTTTGGTTTTGCTTTCATGACAATGTTAATATATTCAAAAACAAACACATGTTCTTTATAATAAATGCCAGTGCTATGATGAACAATGGCAGTATAGAGATAAGAAAGCGGCAATAGTCAATATGAATATGATTCATATAATTTATATAAACAATTTTTGATAACCCTAATCATTATTTCAAAGTTTAATTTTACATATTTGGCAGTGATTATTTGCCTAAATCACCCATTATTTAATCTATTGAACACATTTCTACCAAGCCACTTAAAAATAAAACAGCATCAAAGTATACTATATACATATATAAATAAGCCAAAATGAAACACACTAGTTTGTATTACTAATATGCACTAATTTAAAAATACAGCAAATTATTTAAGTAATTATAATTATTATCCCTTATAAGACTTAATAGCCACTCAGTCCTGGTTAAATTTTAGAGTTTTCCTTTTACTAACATACCTCTTCTGAGACTAATTTTAGTTCAGTAAGTTCATTCTTTATTGCTACTAACTTAAGTGAAAAACTTTCCAAATATTTTCTTCTTTGGCTTAATTATTATTTAATAGAGACTGAGATAAATCTTGTCCTACCTCTACTGAATACAATGTGTTCTACCATATTAGAAATTGTATAGTCAGTGGTAGAAGTTTTATCAATGCAAAAATCAAATACTTTGTCAGATAAAAATGACTACCCTATTTACCTTTTCTCCTTAAAATCATCACATACTAAAAAAAAAAAAAAAAAAAAAGGATAGACCAACATAAGAAGACATAAAATGTGTATTGAGTGCATCTTGGGCCTGAGGAAAGATCTGAGTAAAATGAGGGGAAGAATAGAGGCAGAAAATAATATGTAATTTCTAAACTTCTAGAAGTTATCCCTTACGCAGGTATGCATTTATTCAACAAACACTCTTTGGTGTCTAAAAACAAAAAGAAATTAAGCCCAAATACCTCAGTCCATAGGTCCCCAAAACATGATCCTTCACTTCCAGTGACTTTGAAACACAACTTTGACAGCTCAGCTGGCATCGCCAGAAGGACCCTACCCACCCAGACTAAGATGTTACGGGCAAATTACCTTTTACATCAGTGGTTCTTAAACTGGGGCAACAATTCCTCATTGTGGGGGCTGCATTGCAGGATGTTTAACGGCATCCCTAGGCTCTACACACTCAATGAAATGCTTAGAGCACTGACTTTCTCTCCTTCATAAAGTCATGACAATCGAAAATACCTCTAGACATTGCTAATGTTCTCCAGGGGCAAAACCAATCTTTGTTTGAGGGCCGCTAGAAGTATGAAAGTATGGGTGTGAGGGGTCCTTTGCATCACTAATAACTCCCACCTTCTTATGCTAAAATTGCTTTAATAAAGTCACATACTGTCTTTCCACAACCATAGATTAAAAAGCTTGAACTAAACTGGGGACGGTGGCACATGCCTGTAATTCCAGCACTCAGGCGGCAGGAGGATGACAAGTTTGAGGGAAGCCTGGGCTACATAGCAATACCCTGCCTCAAACAAACAAATAAACCAACAAATAAAATAAGTAAACAACAGATAAAAGTTTAACATGTATCTGGTAAAGGAGTTAACGAATGATGGAAGCAACCTTGGAAGAGCTAGCAAAGCTGGGGATGTAGAGCTTTGATAAGAGACTGAGCAGAGTCAAGAGAGCGTGGTCTAAAAGAAAGATGAGAAAAGTCTGGAAGTGGAGGGGACTAAAGCTCCATGAGGAAACGCCTGACCCAGTCTGCACTGAAAGCCAGATACTTTGTCCCCAGCAGGGACAAAGCTTAGACCCCCATTCCCTGAGACCACACGCAGGCACCACTGAGTATTTTCTGTATGGCCTTGGGCATCTGTAAGCCGATGTGAAAGATGGGGCTCTTTCAGAGAGCTGTTGGGAGGATTCCACGAGGTCACACTTAACAAACCTCTTCTTAAAGGAGGAAGCCACGAAGAGGAAGGCACAGTTGACTCTTGAGAGTGGCAGGATATGAGTAGAGTAAGCGACCTGGAGAGAGCCATAAACATCTGAACAGCCACTGTAGTGACAAGAAAGCAAGCCACAGGGCGATGAATAAGAAGTTGGCCACGCACCTGTGAGACCACTGATGGAACCACTGTCCTGGTGATGCGCCTGACTAGTCGGCTCATTTATTTCACGTTCTGTAGGCTTCCTTGTGACTTTAAAGCAAAATGCCGTAACAGGGAAGACTGTGCTGACCTGGATTTTGAGATTTTCTTTAGGAAGCTGGATTAGAAGGTGAAAAGGATCAGAACCCAAGACTACTCCAGGGATTAAACTGAAAGGGAAAGAAGTAAAGGTAAAAGCGGATGATAAACTGAAAGAATTTGGAAGGGTCTGGGGACTGAGAGTCTCAAGGTCAAAAGTGGGCGTAGCGGGAGAGATGGAAAGGTGGCACGTGGTGGACAGAGGGATTTCCAGGAACGGCTCAGAGGTAGCATAGCTGCTGACACAAAAGCCAGCTGAACTTCACGTGGAGATGGGAGACACCAAGAGAGCAGAGGCAGGGTTGCTCACTTCCTTTCGCTGAACTCAAGCCACTGTGTTCCCAAGGGTGTCCCATCAAAGTGCTTTGTTGGCAATGAATTCAGTAATTAGCAAACACTCTAGTAAAATGCATTTAACAGACTTCTTAATATGTCAAAGGACTGTAGGATGAGTAGTTAAAAGCACATAAATAAAATCTACGAGGAACACAGAATATAGTGGTACCTTAGTTCACAAATGCTTTTGTTTGCAAACAATTTGGTTTGCAAACAGAAGCGTTTGGCAAAACTTGGTTTTCATTTGCAAACTCTGCATTGGGTGACAAATGCGACCATGGCCATCTTTCCCACACAAACACAAATGTAGCCATCTTTTCCATAATTGTAGAACAAATTAAGTTCACCAACCAAGGTACCACTGTATTTATCTTTATGTCATAGAGCTACCCTTGAAAAAAGAAAGTGTCACCCTCAAATCAAAAGTCTCCTTAAGGAACAGATTCTTCCTCATCAATACCTGAGAAATCAGTCCAAGAAGCATCTCAAAAAATGCCAATCCTTTCAATCCCCGGTGCCGCAAAAAAAAAAAAAAAAAAAAAAAAAAAAAGCCAGTCCTTTCCTGTGCTCATATAAGTCTGTTTCTCTTCTCTCTAACCCACCCTCAACACACAAATGCAAACATACACACTCTTTCCTTAAATACAATTTAAGAAATTCATTCATTCAACAAATGTATGATTCACTGTTCCAGACAGTAGGAGCACAGAAGTTAGAGATCAGCTTTGTGCTCAAATGAAACTTACAGTGGATAAACAAATGAGCACAGTCATAAGTAATTTCAGTAATTTCAGATAGTGAAGGATTATGTAAAAAACAAAGTGCATGTGGTAATATAATTTATACTGACCTACATTTTAAGTTTGTATTATGCTTAAAATTGTCATAGATTAGGTATGTATTTCCACTATCCTTTAAGAAATTTGGGCACAAGTCACAAAAATTATTAAGCCAATATAGGCTATTGGCAGAACAGAAAATTCACTGGTTTATTGATTCTGTTTTTCTGCTCAAGAAATCATGCAGAACATTTGGCTTAATTTACATGAATCACAAATATATAAGAAAGCTTTTAAGAAGAGCGTATTTAAGAAGTGCCCACCCCATCCCGCCAAAAGTCTTACTTTCAATGCTAGAATAGCAGTTAAGACTGCCTAGTACCTTTTCTCTCCATGTTTAATAAAACTAAACATCAGGAGCTCTTTCTTTTCTCCCTTTCTTTTCTCTTTCTCTATTTTTCCCTCCCTCTTTTCTCTTTCCTTCCTTCTCTTTTCTTTTCTTTCTCTCTCTCTCTTTGCTTTCTTTCAGAGCACTCTCCCAATCTATATGACTTTTATTTCAAATTCGCCGGTACAAGTACCACTGTTCTTCCCTTGAAGAACCAGATGGTAAGAAGTCAGTTTAGGCTAAGAGAATAATTTAATAGGCTGACCTTCAAACAGAAAAATCTAACCATTGCCTTACCTATAGAAGACTTCACCATTTTTTGGCATTTGGTTCCATGGCCAAGCTAAACAAGAATGTGAACAGATTTTGTTTTTCTTTTATAGGTGAGAAGAAAATAGGGGTCTAATATAGGTAACTCCAAATATTTTCTTGCTTTCATCCAATCAGTTAGTATAACTAGTACATTAGAACTTTGTTTTATAATCCAAACCCTAGACAGCAGGGTTTCTTGGAAGTCTCACCCACATGGGGTCCCTGAGCTTAGTGAATCACAGTTAGGACATCTGGCGAAACTAAAACTATACAGCATGGAAGCAAAAGTAGCTCTTCAGGTATGTGTCCTGTAAACTTTTATATGCTGTAGAAAATCCAACTTTGTCCCCAGACAGTCAAATTATCTTACTTTCAGATATTTTCTCAAAAGTTGATGAACAAGAGAACAGAATTTAGTTTTTTCCATTATGTGACTCTAAACTGGCGACAGGTGAATCTTCTTGAGGTAGGTTGCTGTATCGTATTAGCCACTTGCATTGTGGTAACTGCAGAATAATCACAAATACTCCTCCACTTACTCCAGGTCACAACCCAACAAAACCACTGTAAATTGGAAGTATCATAAATGCATTAATACACCTAATTTACTGAACACCAAAGCTTAGCCTGATCTACCTTCAACAGTTTCACTTACGCTAGCTTTTAGCCAGGTAAAATCACCTAACATAAGACTATTTTAAATTAAAGTGTTGAATATTTCCTGCAAATTACTGAATCTAGTACACTATAGGGCAGTGATGGCAAACCTTTTAGAGATTGAGTGCTCAAACTGCAACCCAAAATCCACTTATTAATCACAAAGTGCCAACACTGCACTTTGTGATTACCTGAATACTGAGGACTTCATTTAGAAAAAATACTGAGGATTTCATTTAGAAAAAAATAACTCATACACTTGGTTCCCACGCTGACAGAGAGGGCTGGATGTGGCCACAGCAGCATGCATGCCATATGTTTGCCACCACTGCTACAGGGTGTTGGTTGTTGACCCTTACTCTCAGCATTGAGAGTATGTGAGTGGATTCTTACTAGCCTAGGAAAAAATAAAAATTCAGAATTTGAAGTACAGTTATTATTGAATGTGGATCACTTTTGTACCATGGTAAAGTCAGAAAATTCATTGTCAAATTGTAAGTTGGGGACCACCTACATTTGTATCTCTGTTAGCTACTCTTGACCATTACATAGTTGGTTTAAATAACTGAAGACCATTTTGCTAGGCTTGTTCACTAAATTCTCTTCTGTTGTTTTTATTTTATAGAACGCATTAATATACTAACTGAAAATAATGACATTTTAAGTGTCAGGCAGTGAAAACCAGCACTAGAGCACACTATGTAAATTCTATGAGTGATTATTTTGTCTTTTATCAGCAACATAGGCATTTAAAACTGTAGAGTAGGACTCAAATTATTTTGCTTGTTTAAAAGGCATTTTGTTTCTCAAATGAATCTCAGTAATTACCAAAAAGAAAAATGAACCTTATTTCTTTATTATGACCTTCAGCCAGAGTGATAAACGGTATTTAATTTTGGAAAAGTATTCTTTAAAAGCCAGTATTTCAAATTACTGAGTTCTCTCTTTGACTAGACCTTATATTCTAGCATTAAAACTCTGAATACCCAAAACCCTGAATTATATGAGATGAAAATAATTTTTTTCTCCTTGTATACTGAACTAAACCTGTCAATATATTATCCTGGTGCCTGGCAAGTACTTGTAAAGAAATGTAAACTACAGTAGTTCCTATGTCTTCTTTTATATATAATTCTTTTCCTTACAGCAAAATGCATGCCACCCACCAATGCTTAAGCTTTTTTCATTACAAAGACAAGACACATGGTCATCCTGCTGCACAAGCATGCCTCCCTATGCTTCCTCATTCTGTGACCTCTACCTGAGATACTTTAGTCCCTGACCCCAAATAGATTTACACATAAAAGAACTTGGGAATATTTAAAACATCTCAAAGCCCATGTCATCTTCCAGACCAATTAAGTCACATGCCTGGGACACAGGCAGCAATAGTTTTTGAAAACCTCTGGTCCCAGGGCATGCTGGATAACCTCTCTTACCATTCCAAGCTTTTCTGTTTTGACTCCTGCGTATCTCTACCATAGCAGGTAGTAAAGATGTTGCAAGTGTTCATTTTTGTGCTTATCTCCCCAATCTATTATGAGATTCAGGAGTACTTTTATACTTGGATTCCAGAGTCTAACCCTGTGACTGTTGTATGGAAGTACTCAGTACATCCATGGAAGGAAATAACTTCTTCCCAAAAAAAGGAAAAATACTAAGTTGTGTTGATATTTAAAAATCTTGGAAGACGTAGTAATTTAAAATGTTTTTCTTAACATCCTAATTTAGGATGATGTTCTAGTGGTGGGCAATGCCCCATATTTAGGAAAACATCATACCAATGAAAATAAAATTGTGTCTCCACATCTAGAAGTATAACTTTGAAATAGGTATACAATTGCATTATTTATTGTAATAAGCACAGAAAGACATTTCCTGTGATAAGACAACTTCTCTTATCTCCTTTATCTTAGTAGACTGCTTTGTTTCCAAACTTTCAGAAACTTACACAATTTACAACACTGATTTGAAAAGTATAAAGTACTTGTTTGAAAATGTCTCTTTTTTTTGAGACAGGGTCTTGCTCTCTAAGCAGATTTGTGTAATCTTCCTGCCTCAACCACTTGAGAACTGGGATTACAGGTTTGCACTACCATGTACAGTTTAAATCTTATGCTTATTGTGATATTCACTGTTAATATGATCATTATGATTCAGAACAGTCACATAGTAAATTTTGGTACAACCTAACTTTAGACAATAAACTCAATCTTAAACACATTTTTAAAAAAGCTATTTAAAATATTTTGCTTCATGTTGCCTCATTTTTGTAGCAATACTTCACAATCTAACAAAGCTATTTTTAATCTGCTAAATTTTGATGCATGAAACCTGAAAATAAATCAGATGTAGAGACTGCTTTCCAAGGCAGTAATATATTTCTCACTTATTTGCAAACAATGCTAGATTATATCATTACACTTTAAAGACCTTACCAACCCGTATTCAACATGCACTCATTCTGAATGCATATTAAAAAAGTGGGAAAAAGTGTAATCTTCCACATTGATGTCTATGTTGTAGTCAAACAGTATTTTAGTATATTAAGTACAATTTAAAAGGCACCAAATCAGGAGGCTGAGGCAGTATGATCACCGAGGCCAGTCTAAAATGGTCAGCTCAAGACCTGCCTAAACTACACAGCGAGACCCTATCTCCAAAACAAAAGGCAGTTGTTGAAATATACTTCTCACTCTTCTTTCCATAATAGAGTCATGACTTTTACCTACAAAAGTAATGTCTCAAGAAACTGCTCAGCTTTATGAGAAGCTCCGAAATTATCAATTAAGAAAAGACAAAAGATCACAGTTCCTGATATTCAGTTCTAATGCCTTGGTCTCCAAAATGTCAAAGCTGTGAATGAGGTAATTATTTCAAATGGGCTTCAGGTGTAATGAACTAAAAACCGATTTTCTCTCGCTATGCAAAGGAGGCATCCAGCCAGTCACACTTTCAGCCACTAACAACTAGCATTAGACACTTGTGTTTGGATCAAAAAAAGGGGGCAAGTAAAGCTGGCTCGTGTTGGCGTCACCCAGGTGCTGGGTAACGTCCTTCTCGATCCCGTCTCCTCTCCTAGCTGTCAAAGACAGGCAAAGGACGCTGCAAGCTGCTGGAGAACAGTAGGGCGAGTTGGCAGGCAGACTCCGCTGCCTCCACCCTGCAACCAACCTGCGGGGGCGCGGGGACCGGACAGCAGGACGGCGGGAAGCTAGGAGTCACAAAGCCGCCCCCGCCGGGACCGCCTCCGCTCCAGGCGGCCTCACCTCTGTGAGTCCCCTGTAAGGGTCCCCTAAGCTCAGGGAAGCAAACTACCCGGCTCAGTCTGGGAGGGAGAATCAGGAAGTGCGGGGGCCGCGCGGCGCACAGGACCACTTGGCCAGAAGGGGTGTAGCCGACATTGTTTCCCCGAACTTGCTCAGTCTCTATCGTAGAGGAAAAGACCTATGTCGCCTCAGTCCACACCATAACATCTACCAAGGGCTCGAATTCCTCCCTACGACCTGAAAGGAGTGGCTCCCTCCGCGTCTTCCCAGTGTCGGTTTTCCCCCACCTCCTCCCGCTGCGGGATACTTGGTTGAGTCCGGGGCGGGGCTGGCAGGCGCTCCACGTGCGGCCCAGGGCGTGGGGCGGGACGCTGGGCATCCGCGGCTCAGAGGCTATAGCCAATCCTCGCGGGCCGGGGCGGGGCTCGGGGGCGGTCCAAGGGCGGGGCGCCAGGGGCGGAACTCGTGGGCGGGCCGGGCCCTCAGGGGGCGGAGAGGGAGGCGGGGAGGGGCGGGGCTTGCGCAGAGCGCTGGTCTGACTCCTGGGCCAGGGGGCTGAGAGGAGCGGGCAGCCTTGGCGCCGGCAGGAAGAGACTGAGAGGCTGAGTGGAGTCGGACGTTGGTGCTCGGGGTTTTCTCGAGGTACGAGCAGGAGTCCAGCGCCTGGGGCCTCCTTGCCGAGATCCCGCGCCCTGGCCGCCCGCGGTGCCCCCTGCCGGCCGGGTGGCCGCGGGAAGGGCTCCGGGAGGGTTTGTGGAGTGGCGAGTCCGGGCGGAGGCTGTGCTCCCAGCTCCGCGCCTTTCTTCTCCCCCTGGGCCCCGGGCGTCGGGCTCCGGGCGCCCCGGTCGGCTGCCGAGGGTCGCAGGACGTGGCCCCGGGCTGCTGTGCGGCGAGGCGGGAGGCCGGTGCCGCCGCCGTGGTCCGCACCGCGCTCCGGGGTCTCCCGCCGGGCGCGCCCCTTCCCTGGGACCCGCACCTGAGCCCCGCTTTCCCTGGCGCGGCGCCCTGCCTGCCGCCTGTTGTGAGCGCCCCAAGGCCGGGCAGTTGGCTTCGGAAGAGACCCAACTACCGTCCACCGTGCGATGCCCCCGAAAGTGCCTGGTCTAGGCGCCCGAGGTGGCGCCGGGGCTAGCTCACGCCTGCAGGGGGCCTCGGGCGCGCGAGTGGGGGGCGCGGCCTGCAGACTTGGGGTCTGGGGAAGCGCGTGCGGCGAACAGGCCGGGAGACCACCGGGCTGTCCTCCCGGGCGCGCACGCTGTCAAGGGATGGACAGCTGGGGGCCACCGAGGGGAGGTCCCCAAGGTTCGAACCACACCTCGAGTCTCCGGACGGGAGACCTAATGGTGTGGCACTTTCTGAAAGGCGTGAATAGATGAAAAGCTGTCAAAACAAATATTTTAAAGTTGAAAGCTGGCAGAGGTCTCAGGCCAAGCGGTTGTGTCGTTAGTATCCAAAGAAATATTAGTCCTTTTACTCTTTTGTATCGTGTGTGTGTGTGTGTGTGTGTGTGTGTGTGTGTGTGTATGCATGCAACGAATCAGTTTTGCCAGTGTTTTCCTCAGGAGTTGTGCTATGCCCACAGTGGGGAAGGAAAACTTCAGTAAGTGTTCTGAGGTTGTTTTGATGGCAGGCTTGTGCTCTCCTGCACGTCTGAATGTGGAAGAAAAGTTATCTCTTGTAGGATTTGCCTTGCACGAGTCCTTTCCTTTTTCTGTGGGACCCGACATCCCGCTGATGTTTGCTTATTATTGGCCTTATAAGCATCTATTTAAATGTAGTTTTTGCACGAAATACTCCCTCTTGCCACAGGGTGTAGTTTGGGGATTAGAAAATGCTATTGGAGAAAGCTGCTAGTGGCTTCATTTTCCAAGAATGTAAGTCATTTCCTTTCTGTGATTTCAGGGAGTTGATATTTCACAGCATCAAAACTGTGGGGAAAGTTTTCCATAACACATCTGTCATTAAATAGGCTTGTGACTTTGGGTTGGGTTTTATTCTTAAAAGCAGTGCATACATTTAGACCCAGCTATGTTGAAGAATAAGATTTTCAGATTCTAGAGAATTATGAGAGTACTCTAGAAAGTAGTTTTAACAACCAAGACCTACAAATGGCCTGCAAGATGGGAGAGTGGGGGAGGGGAGAAGACCAGAAAAAGGCAGGAAAACAGATGCTTTCGCTGTTGTCTTCTGTAGTATACAACTTCTAGCTCTTTATCACTTTCCTTTCATGGAAAATTAAAGTTTTATGTTAAACATGAAAAGGGTCCACGATTGTCAGACAACTGACATTTGAAACCTTTTTTTTTCAGTATGTTTGTAAACATATTGAGTTCGTATTTCATTTTAGAGTAGATCTTTAGTAGGGTTATTAGATGAAGAGGGTTCCCCAGGGGATATCTCAGATTACCTTATCTGCAGGGTATCTTCTCCAGAAAGCAGCCTGACTGTAATATGAACTAATTTCCCCTCCGAATTGCTTGTAAGAATCCCTGGGATCTGACACTGAGGCGCAGTAGTAATCAGCAATTCTTGCATTGCTCATTTTAAGGGACAGGAAATCTTTCTAACCCCTCCTTTTTTGGAGAGAGTAGGGGGTGGTGAGATAAGAGCTTCAAGTACTCAATTTGAACTTGCAGGTTTGAAATGCCCCGGGATTTACAGGAAAATGTCTTGAAAACAACACAGACCAAGATGAAGACACTACTTTTGAAAACAAAATGCCAAATGTGCTAAGTAACAGTTTGGGGCTACAAGTTCTTTAAAAACTGTCATTCAACTGGGCTTGTTAAATTAGGAGGTGTTGTAAAGTTTTTCTAGTTTCTTGGTTTTTTCTCCCATGCTTAACTATGCTTATAAAGATTTTTTGGCTTTCATAACTTGTGACATAATAGGCTGTGTAGACTTTTGTGGCAGATGCTTGGAATGAAAGTTTCAAGCAGAATTGTTTTTGACTGAGCTGGCGGGTTTAGAGTTTAGTGTAAATAAGTTCTGTCTCACAAGTAACTTTAAAAATGGGATTCTTTGTAGTTTTCAACTTGGATGTTGCACATATTTATTTCTAAGCCTGTTTTTTTTTAAATAAACCTGCAAACAATTATTTTATTACATAAAAGCCAGTACCCAGAAAAGATTAATTCAGTCCAGATGTAAAAATGTATGTGAATTTTAGGTTTGCATGATCTCAACAAGTTTTCCCTTTTGTTGATGAGGCTGCCTGGGTCCCAGATGGCATTCACAAATTACCCCTTTAGGTAGTTTTCTAAATTGAGAACCAAATTTCATGGGCTTTCTTTAGGGTAGAAAGGTTTTCTGCATCTATGTAGAGATAATGTTTTTCTTATTCGTTAACACAGGCCTCATAAGTGATCCAGTTTGGGACATGAAGCCTATTTCTTAAGTGGGAAAACAGGAATTGTGTATCCTTATTGGCATAGTTAGTGCTTTGCTTTCATTTATGCAATTCCAAATTTCTTCTTTTACAGGAGAAAAAAAAGTTTTCAGTGTGTTTATAATCAATAGAATCCTGCTGTAATACATAGTTTGTTGTGGTTTCGGGTGTAGCAGTTGGTCCTTATATGATGATCCTCAACTGTCTACTTTATTTACCTCCTTCCCACTCCAACAATGAACAACAAATGCAATTTATAAGAAGAAAATTTTAACCTGTATTCCCAACACCAGAATTATAAAAGGTATCAGTTGTGCCTTTATAATTATATATATTTCAGAAAGTCTTTGTATGATTGTATAATTACACATTTTGTAAATTTGCTACATTATGATTGTAGGGAAAATGGGAAAGATTTAATGAAGGAATGTTATAAATAGTGAAATTTTAGTTATAATGAGCCTTCCCTAAACCCACGTAGGAAAAGTGGTATTGTGGGCTTCTGTGGTTAAACTTTGAAGTGGAGGGTAGTTGAGAAGGCTTTGTGAATTGCACATTATCCTGGAGAAGGTCTGGGGGCCTATAAAAATAAGTAGAGACTAGTTAAAGGGATAATTTGAGAGGAAGCTGGAAGTGGAATACTGGGTACTGGGTTGCAAGGAAGATTTAAGCTTGGAAGAATAAGTATTTAAAACAAGGCTGAGGTGGGGAGAACTTTCAATTAGGAGATGGAAATTAAAGAATAAGATCTCTTTTAGTTGAGGAAAAAGGATTAAATGATTAGAATCGAGGTACCCATAATGTCTGTAGACAGGGTGGAAATGGGCTACTAATTGATATTTATCCTGGAAACTTTGTCTGCCTTACTGTTGAATCACTAGTTCAATGTCGCATAATGTGCAGGGGCTGCATACTTATTACTGCTCCCCACCCCCTCTAAGGGCTACTTCCCATTTCAAAGATTGGAAATATATTTTGTCTAGGTGCTAATGATTCTACAAGTGCAGCATGTAATTAGTCCCTTCCCCTGCATTTGGGGAACTACTAATGCCTGTCAGCTATGATGCAGGACCAAAAGGGACCCTGTAGCAGTAATGACTAAAGCTACAGGATTATAAAGGTTTGGGTAAAACCAAGTAATCTGTGCTGAATACCTTATATGATGTAGTAGTATAATTATACAAACTTGCAAGTTTGTATTCTATCACTTTTTATGAGCATGAAATGGACCAGTCGTGGAGTTCACCATACTGATCAAAGAGGGATTACAGAACACGGAGAAGGGGAAAGAAATCACTGATCTGCCAGCTAGTTGTATTACTTCAGGCAGACAAAAATGTGCTGAAACAGATTCACAGATGAGCCACATTCAGTCCCAAGGAAAAGGCATTGTTTTCCTGGAGCTTTCTTGGAGTTGTCTGTAGCACAGAGTTTTCTTGAACATTTCTCTCCACCTGCATGGCCTTTCCCAGCAGAATTTAATCTGTACAGCAGGGAACTAAGCAGAGATTTGGTCATTACCCAGGTCATTGCATTAATGTGCTGGTAATTGGGTTGATGCTGACCAGATGTTTCTAGAAACTTTGTATTCTGACTGAATCATCCTGAGATATCCTCAGATGTTTTGCAACAATATTTAATACTTCATTTAAAGCAGTATTTTATATTAATTTAGAACCACAGTTTCATGTGAGAGAGGAAGTTATAAAAATAGAACAAATTTCAGCTGCAGATCTGAGGAAATGAAGTTTCTCACTGAGCTTTTCAGGTGGTTCTCTCTCTGGTCACATTAAATGAAATTAATTAATTTTCTTCCCACAGGTGAAAGCACTTGTGCTATACAGTTTCAGTAGATTTTTTTCTTTTTCTTTTTTTTTTTTTTTTGCCCCTTCTGGTCCTTGTTGCTTTATTTCTTTGAACTTGTTATTGAATTGATACACAACCAGAAAAATGTACAGTTCAGAAGCGTGCAATACGGAACAATCACAGACAGGTAGGCATCATTCTAATCAAGACAGAGCTTTACCAGCCCCCGGAAACTTATCCTTACAGTCATGACTCTTGTCCCAAGGGTAACCACTCTCCTGATTTCTAATGTCACAGTTCAATTTTAATCTACTTTTTGGACTGTATTTTAATGCAGTCAAATATAAGGCTTCTTTAGTGCAACATACGTCGTCTGGTAAGTCCAAATTAATAAAAGTAGTAGTTTTTTTTTGTTACTCATTTTTTGTATTTCTATGAATGAATATACTCAGTTTATCCATTCTGTTGATGGACATTTGGGCTGCTTGGGGCTACTCTACAGCAGATAATTTTTTGATAACTAAAGAAAATTGAGTACTTTAATGTTGAGAGTATAGGCTTAGGATTTTTATTAAAAACTTGAGAAATAAGATACAGTTAAAAAAAAGAAAAGGAATAGCACAATGTAAACTAAGGGTTTCATGCAATCCACAGAACTGTAGTGTTTTAGGGATACAGTTTGGAATATGCCAAGTAGATAGTGTTCTATTTCAGCTGAGCACTGGGCATGGGATGGGGGCCTTTGGTGACATCTCAGTGAGCGCCATCATTTTGTAGAGGTGGAGGCCCTGGGAGGGTGAGTGGCTCACGCTGAGTTGCACAGCTAATGCTAGTGCCATGAGGGGAAGCTCCTCCCGATGGTTCAGTCCACCTGTGTGCTGGAGAGAGGCAGGAAGATGAGGGCTTCCTGCCTAGAGCTGTGCAGGCTTTGCCCTGTCAGGGGGCAGTGCAGGGTGCAAATGCAGCCCCTCTTGTGTGGTTTAAGCAAGGGGTCCGCTGGGAGCTTCCTGGCCTGGAGGACAGGTGCCCTTTTCGGATTCGTACCAAGGTGTCCTGTGGCTCTGTTAAGGTAGACGACTTCCCCAGAAAGAAGAGATGAGGGAGAATCTCTCTTCCACCTGCCTGCTGTGCCTCTGCCCTCAGTTCAGGGCTGTTGGGACTTCTCTTTGTTTTCTTCTCTCCCTTACTGATAGGGCTCTTCAATGAGACTTTGAGTTGTAAGTACCAATGAGGTGATGACCCGAGGACCTTATTGATTCTTTATTTCACTGATCTGTAAATGATGCAGAATGCACCCTAATTTCAAACGACTGCTGCATAAAATTTTTCAGAAGAATTCATTCTTAAGAAAATACTGTAAAAAATTTCATTTTTTGGGCTCCTACATTTATGCTTCCTTTCTTTAAATAATTTTTCCCTCCTGCTACATCCTGTCCTTCCCCCATCAAGTTTTCTTTTCTTAACTATCTTTGGAAACCTCCAGTCTTCTCCAAGGCAGTGGTGAAATTCTGATGCTGAGGTCTGTGACAGTCTCCAAGGAAGCACATACTGTAAAGCATAGGATTATGATTTTACTGAGAGATCTACTAGATAAAGCAAAGTGCTTCCAAAGGGTAACTGTTCATTCAGTTTTTTTTTTTCATATTTTCCTAAAGAATAAATGATGTTTTCATGGGTCAAGGAAAGGCTGTGTTTCACCTTATGCTCATTTAGGTAGAAAAAAAAAAAGGAAAATTACAAAAATTTTATGATAGTGGATATATCCTGCTTGAATGAGATACTGCTTACAACAAATGCAAATGTTTAGAACACTTAAGTTAAATTTTAGAAATATGCTAAGCATAGGTCCACAATTCTTGACAAGTTGCTAAGTGACATTATTAAAGGAGTATTAGACTTTGAAGACAATATACTAGAGAGGCAAGGAAGTAAAATGGTTAAGTCTGATCTTTGAGATCCATCCTCGGGTTCAAATCCAGCTGTTCTCCTATGTGTGACCTTGGGGAAGTTAGGTTACCCTCTTAATCTCTGTTTTCATTTGCAAAGCCATGAGTAATAATAATTATCTCACAGGGTCTTTTTGATGAAATAAACTGATACATATAAAACAACTGACCTATTCTTTGACATATAGTTAACAGTCAAGTAATGTTTTGCTGCTTAGGACAAAAAGAAACTATGCATAGAGAGGTTTATAGTTTTTCTTTGAGGTCTCTGAGCCTTTGTTTACAAGCAATACATGAATTTCTGTTATATTTTGTTTTTGGTTTATTGGCAGTGCTGGAGATCAAACTCAGGGCCCTCATACATGCTAGGCAAGCATTCTGCCCTCCACTTACACCTCCAACCCATATATTTTGTTTTTTTGGTGGCATTAAACAAGCAACAAAACCTAGTACAGTGTTTTGAACTTCAAAATACTGGGCAGTCTGTGTTTCTGCATGAGGAACAGCTGGTCTGTCCCCCGATCACTAATTGATTGAGTTATTTTTCCTAATTCTTTTTCTAATTTTCAACCATCTCAGTCCCCTAGCTTTTCCCTGCTAGATAATTGTTTTTCTCCAGATGCCAAAAAAGCAAACGTGCAGATTAAAAAATTTCTCTATGGTGATTAATGCTATGCAGAGTACTTTAGAATACCAGTGGCCTATGTCTTCTGCTCATGTACCCTGTGAAGTTTCTTGTGAGTCCTTTTAAAGAAAGTCACTGTTTCTTGGTATGAAGTCATTGTTTATTCCTTCCAGTACCTCTTCCATTGGCACAGTTTATATAATGTGGGTCAAAACTCTTAGGATTTTGTTGTTAGGATTAAAGTTTAAGATTTTAAAGCCATTCATTCAAAATAAATTAATAATCCAAAAGTTTCAAAGGGAGTATTTAAGAAAAAGGAATTTAAGCACATATTTATATCTAAATAGCATAATTACAAACTCAGCCAAGAAAGGCACAGGATCCTTTATAGATGAATCATGCTGTATCATTCAGATCTGTTCATTAAAGGGGGGATCTACCTTACCCAGGTAACTGTTCCTTATTTTGCATTTTATGTTTAAAATCTTGAACTTAGTAAACTTAGCACTTTAAAAATATTCACTAAGTCCACCCAAAACTAGGTTTTATGCCTTTATGGAATATTTGGGACTATGCTGAATACTCTGTACAATTCCTGCCAAAGTAGATCACATCTAGATGGAGAACAAAATGCCTGTGTGTGGAAGGGTATTAGATGTTTCCAGGTAAGTAGAGTCCTGGTCTTAGGGAGCAGACTCGATGGTCAAATGTAGGATGTCCCCAGCTTGTCTGAGGTTTCTAGGTTTGTGTTATGATGTGATGTCAGGCTAAGATGTAATTTAAGGACTTTCTAGGAGCAATAGAAATGTTCAGGATCTGGAAAAAAGCCTCAAATATTGAAAGGTAACTATGAGATTGAAACTGTTAAATGTTTTAAGTTCTTCATTCTGTGTAATCCATGCCAGATATACTCTAGGTTGTGTTTAAGACCTCAGAAGTATGTCATGAACAAAATGAAAAAGCCCTACCTTCGTGGATGTTACATTGTGTTAAAAGACAAACAATAAATGTAAGAAGTGTCTTAGCCATTTTCTCTTTGCTAAGACAGAATATCCTACACCCACAATTTAAAAGAGAGATTTATTTTGGCAGGAAGGCCATGGTGGAAAGGTCCAGCAGAAAAAAGCTGCTCATGTCATGGCAACCAGGAGATCAAAGGGAGGAGCAGGGGTGGGAGATATGCTCTTGCAGGTCCCACCTCAGCGACTGTCTCTTCTGACCAGACCTCACTTTCTGACCACACACTCAGCCACTGAATCTGCCCAAGAATGTAGTGCTCCCGTGAACCAGTTACCTTCCAAAAGCCCTGTTTCTCATCTCATGAGAGTTTTAGGGGTCATTCTTGATCTAAACCATAGCACAAAGTAAATTTCATTGTGTTTTAGAAGATGATAAGTGCAATAGAGAAAAGAGTAGACAAGGGACATGAGAAGTGTTGGGGAAGGAGTCAGGGACATTGCAATTTGGGGTACAGATGCTCCTCCACTCAGGATAGGTTTTTGTCCCAATAAACCCATCAGAAGTTCAATATATTCTGAGTTGGAAACACATTTAACCCACTAACCTACTGACTGACAAAGCCTAACAACACACAGTACCCTACGTACCATCAGTTGTTTCCCTTCTTGAGCAAGTAGCTAATTGTTCCTGGTCATCATCAGGAGAGTAATCCTAGGAAAGATTAACCTTCACAGTTTGAAGTACGGTTTCTACAAAACGCATTTCAGTATCACAACATGGTAAAGTTGAAAAGTTGTAAGTCAAACCATCCAAGTCAGGGGTCTTCTGTAGTGTGGTCAGGTAGGCCTCACTGAGAAAATAACCTGAAGAAGAATGTGAGCCACAGAGATGCCTGGTGAGAGAAGGCCAAGAGAACAGTAGTGAGTGAAGTAAGAGCTTTGGAGATTTCTTCAGGAAGGACCTTCTGGACCATTTGAAGGCCTTGACTTTTCCTCTGATTGAAATGGGGAGTCACTGGAGGATCTTGAGCAGAGAAGAGAGGTGATTTGACTTGCATTTTGATAGAATCACTGACTGTTGTGTTGAGAATAGAAAAATGGAGGAAAAGGTGGGTAAAGGTTAAGCACCTGCTGTCAGTAATCTACTTTAAAGAAGCGAATAGCAGAGGAGATGATGAAAAATGACCAAGAATACAAAAACCAATAGCATTTCCTGACCAACTGTTTGAGGAATAGGAAGAAGGGAGGGAGGGAGGGAGGGGAGAGAGAGAGAGAGAGAGAGAGAGAGAGAGAGAGAGTGAATCAGATAACCCGCAAGTATTTTACTTAATTATGGAGTTGCCCGGAACAGAGATGAGAAGGATAGCCAGGAGTTGTTTTGAACATGTTGTTTGACCTCCAATTGAAGAAGTTGGGTAGGTTGTTAGCTCTAGAACCTGGAATCTAGGGAAGAGGTCCAGTCAGGAGGTGCAAATTTGAAAGTTGCCTACAGGATTCAAGTGAGATAAAACTGAGGAATGTGGAGAGAGAAAGAGGCCCCTGGGGCAAGCCTTGGGACACATCAGTATTTACCATCTATCTGTGAATAGAAGAGATTGCCAACAATACAAGAAAATACTTTAAGCCAAAGGAATTATGCTCATACTTTCAACATAGTGGACCTGAGTAAATTATCTCTATTGCTTGATTTCAGTGTTATTAATAGAATATATTGTTAATTATGTTGACTCACATGATGGGCAGATGAACCATGATTTTTTTCTTAATTCATTGATATACTGAGTTAAACCTGGGACCCTTCATTCAGAGTTCAGTGTAGAAGGAGCAACCGGAAGGACATTAGAAGATGTCCTTGCTGAAGTTGAATAAAGAAAAGGTCTCGAGGAGGAGTGCGTGAGTCAGTGACGTCACACATGGCTGAAAGTTCAGGTCAGGTGAGGACTGGGAGTCGCGCATTGGCTTTAGCAGCTTGGAGGTCGTTCCAGACCATGATGAGAGCTGTGCGGGTGAAAGGGTGCAGACCACGACCTGCTGGGAGTGGCCTCAAAAGAGAATGAAAGGCTTACAAAAGGTAACAATTGTTTGTAGTTCAGTGTCATGAAGTATTTAATATGGATGTGAAAGCATCTTAGCACGTCTGATAGGGTGTGGAGTGGGACTTCAGAAATGAGAATGTTGGGTTCCCTGAGGATTTTCGACAGGCTCTGACCAGGGTACCCCCTCTGATTATTATTGGTAAGACTCCAGTATGCAGATTGTAATCTCTATTGTGAAATAGAAAAACCATTCTTTTTTTTTTTTTTTTAATTTTTAAATTTTGAGACAAGATCTTAGTAAGTTTCCTATGCTGGACTCAAACTTGTGATCCTCCTGCCTCAGCCTCCCAGAGTTCTGGGCTTACAAGTGTGAGCCTCCACATTTGGCTAGAAAAGCCATTCTAATGCAGTTTTAAAATGATTTATTACATGTCTTTGTATAAGAACTGTGTCCCAAAAGCACTCACACTTTGTGTTAAGAGATGGGTTTTGTTTCTAGAAACATATGTTCTTGAATTGAACTTACAAAATTCTTTGATATTAAAACTAAGACCTGTGCTTGAGTTGCCTTCCCTTTTCCCAGTGGTGACAGGTTGGAGGGGTTCAACCACACAGCCACCAGCCTGGAGGGCACCATTCACAGAGTGGATAGTTTGGGAAAGAGGGTCCCAAGGGCCAGAGCAAATTCAGTAATAAAAAAATTACTTCTTCCATATTTCTTTTATACTTTGTTGATGAGTATTATTTCAGAGCACGTGATTAAGCAATTTCTATAGTTCTGTATATCACAATTATGTGCCAAGAATTTTCTCTCTACCTGGAATTACTTTTGAAGTATAATGTTCACTTTATGTAGTACTGTCATCAAAATGAATCAACAAGTCTTTGATACTAATTATCTTTTCTTTCTCTAAGCTTATTAAAACACACTTCGGCTGTGAATGCATAAGTGTTGTTTTTGGAGAGTTAAAAGCTTAGAATGATTGGTAGGGTTAAAATTTCACTACATGTATTTGAGTGTTGTTTGGTAATAAAGTATAGTATCAGTCTTCAGATAGTTGTTAATTATGGGAAAGCGGTAAAAAGGGCAGACTTTTCCTTTGCAGTGAATTGTGGCACATGTTTTTCAAGTGGAGCTCCACTGATTATATGTGTGTTTCTAGTGGGTTGTGGCATAAACATATAATGTCAGCATTTTCTTAGGCACTGCTCTATCAACACTGTTTTATTGGTATCAGATTGAATGTTTTTTCAGCTGAAACTTGTAAGTCACTCTACAGTTAGTTAAGGGAATGAAATTGGCTCGTAACAGACAAATGCTCTCACAAGGCCAATGTGAAATAATTTGGCCATGTAAAGTGTTTTATATGGTAGATACTAGAGCATGCAGAGGTTTAAAATTAAGCAAATTTTGAAGGTTGAATCCCTTAAGTCAGTGACTGTGGGATCAGGTCCAGATCTCTCATTGTGCCAAACCAGAGTTGTGAGTCTGATGCCCACCAGTAAGACTGGCTGCGAATGTGTTTTAGCTTTTAACACTGTTAAAAATATTCATTCGCTGACACTTAAAAAAAAAAGTAACATTTTAAATATTGAATTTTATACCTTTTTAATAAAAAGAAAAAAAAAACCTGGAAAGCCTGGCAATGCTGTGTTGGAGCAGTAGAAAAGCTCCGCCACCTTGTATGCGGTGTGTTCTGTGCCCGTCGTCCCCGGCAGAGATGGAGACCAAGTGCCCGTTGGCACTTTCCATTCTGCAGGCTTCACTTTGTTGCTGCTGTGCGTTGTAGACATGACTTATTTTTCAAGTGTCTTCTCAGAGTTCCTTACAATTGTTCTCCCCATCATCCTAACATACATACACTTAGGTTACATTGTGTTTCTCCTTCCAGTGAGCCCAGGTAGCCTATTCCTGTGTCATATTGTTGAAAACTAGCATACAATACTTCGCACAGTAAAGCTTTTTATATATTTTTTCTAGCTCCCCAATTGTACTGTAATTTCCTGACTATATAATTTACTAGTACCTACCGTATTTCTTTTAGGTTCACTACATTAACTATTGTTTAGATTTTGCTTATCCAGTTGATGGTAACCTGTGATTATAATGATGTTGTAGAACTAGATATATCAAAATGTCCTTCCTCAAATAGTGCTTTCTTAATGTATTATGCTCATCCTTTTGTAGTGGCACTTGCATAATACAGTTGAGTATTCACTAAATATTTCATTTGTTACCAATTCCTTGTTCTCTTACGTAGATGGGAGAGGTTTTCCAGTATTACTGCTTACTATTTTGTTATTTTGAATGTGCTTCTTTGCAATAACAGACATTGGTTTGTTTTTGTTTTTGAGTGAAGATTTTGCTATGTAGTCCAGGCCAGCCTTGAGCTCATGATCCTTTTACCTTAGACGGGTGCAGGTATTACCAAATACTATTTTAAATGCCTGGTTTTTTTTTTTTCTATGTCTTTGGTAAATAATGTATCTGCTATGGTTTGTCTTTCTGAAGCTTTCACTTTTAGCTGGAAAGGTAGATTTTAAGTAATGGAGAACATAAAGGTTTAATTTTTGTAATTATATACTAATGAGAAGTATAAGTGCTACAAGACCTGTTAACAAGGGCACTGGCCTGTCTGTGGGGCTGGAGTGGGGACTACAACAGGACAGAGTTCTGAAGTCCTTAACTTTCTGATGTATTCTGTAGCAGTTTACAAAATTATCAAATTATAAAAATTTAACCTTTGAAACAAAATAAATAATATCTGTAACAAAATAATAATTAAAAGTTTCAGAGGATATGCATGTTCAAAATTAGGGAAAAGAATTTGTCATTGGTACAGTCATTGCATTAAAGGTAAAATTATTTATAGTGCCAGAATTTATTTTTTGGTACTGGTTGAGTTCTGTTTTAAAAACAATATAAAGGACAGGAGGGAAATTGTGCTAGAAATTTCAGATATACCTGATTTAGAAAACAACTTAAATAAAAGTTTTATTTTATGAAACTATTAATTACAGTGTTTTAAAAGTGTTTGTAGTAAGAACTTTTATCATGACTTTCAAAAATGTGAAATAAAAAATAAACTTATTCCCCTCAAGAGTCACTAGTAGATAGGACCTTTAATTAATAGGTCTAAGCTCATGATGGAAAAATTAATAGTTTATCAGTCTGATTGTGGAGTAAGGCAGTATGGTATCAGAAAAACTCAGCAGTAAAATTAATGACATGTGTGAACCAAAAAATAGAATGGAATTTTGTGTGGTTGCATATATTTTACAACATCTGAAGTGCTCTATGTAGTTTTCCAAAGAATAGAATTCTGTACTTAACTAAATCCATCTAAATATAGTGGTAAAGTTAATTTTTTGCATAGTTGAGTGTCACCCTGAGACAAGGGTCAGCTGCAGTGGTGCCATTTCTGAGATGTCAGTTGAGGAGATCAAGTTACTTAAAATTATAGAAGGTGATCAGAAAAATTAACCTATTTAAGGAAATTTTCTTTCAAATAAACCTAAGATTTCAAAGATGATGTTAAAATTTAAAGAAATCAATTAAGAGGCCATTTTTAAGAAATATCAAGTGTCATCTAGAATTTATGATAAATTGTAATTAAGTCCTTTAAATCTTTTAAAGCCTCAGATGTTCAATTTTTCTGGACCCACATCCATTTTAAATCCATGAAAAAGGGAGATTGAGTTAGTAATTTGTAACTTACTAAATTATTTGCTTTTGTAGATGCCTAGAGGAAATTTCATGCATTTCAGTTGTAGAGTAAAACCTTTTGGTTTGATGACATTGTCCATGTGTCATATCTCCCCAGGCAGGCAGTAAGCTGCCTGTGGACAGAGTCTGAATTTCCACCTGTCTTAAATTCTTCCCCAGTATCTAGAGCAATGGTGGCGAACCTTTTAGAACTTTGGCACACATGCTATAGGTTTGCTACCACTAACCTAGAGTATTACAAGCTCTTGAAATGAAGCTTAGTAGCATTACAGCTTTTATTCTTTATGATCCAAAGCTAAATCAGCTGTATTACAACTTTTATTCTTTATGATCTATGCCACATGAGAGAACTGTCATCCATGTTCAGACCTTCAGTAAATCATGTGCAATCCACTGACCTGTGAAAACTAAAAGAAATGTGCTTATCAAAACCCAGGTGCCTATCTCTCAAATGTGGCTTATGAATGAAATGTAATTTCCCATAACTGATACGTGTTTAGCCCTAATGTTGGCATTGAGAAATGCACATTTTATTGCTTAAATTTTCGAGACTATAAAAAAACCCAAATTTTGTTCTTTAAATATTCTAAAGACCTTAGGTTGGGTTTTTAAAATTACCAACAGAATACAGCAATAGAATTTATCAGTCATTTCCCGGTTGCAAGAAGAAAAGGTTGTCTTTTGAAATGCCTTAGTTTGGGGTTTGTTTTCAGCCTCTAGAAGAGAAACATTTCTTCTTTCCTTAGGCCATGACTATTCTGTGAGCCTGTTGAAAGAACAGTATGAACAGGTTTCCTGTGCTTTGCTAGGGTTGAGCAAGATACAAGCTTAATCCATTGGAAGTTCTCCTTCAACAATTGCTGTGGTTTTTTCCTCCTCCAGTTGATCAATACCTCTGTGACACTTTGAGCTCTTATGATCCACTGTCCATGAGGAACTGGTCTGAACTTGGCCTGACCCTTGACCATCTGAATTGTTATGCTTGGCCCTGTAGCCTAGGAATTAGATGATTATGGATGTCATATTTTCTTATACAAGAATTTTATATTGGTCTAGCTTTCTTTCAGGTTAAGGCAAAAAAAAAAAGGGGGGGGGTAAAGGTTGGAATGTTTTTGAGTAAAACTTTATGTTCCTGTGCCAGCCACTTTCTCTGCTGCTGCCTTGACCTCCTTGGAGATCTATAACTTCCAGTTTCCCCAGCTCTGTTTCCTTAACTGTCTTCTCTTTGCTGTTTTTCTGCTGTGCCTAACTGTCTTAGTTATTTTTCAGTCTTTGCTGAGACAGAATACCTGACGCCCAAAATTAGGGAAGGAAAGGTTTATTTCTTACAGTTCTCAGGGGTTTCAGTCCATACTCAGTTGGCTCCAAGGCAGTGTGGTGTGGTGAGGCAGCTATTCATGGCTGCTGCAACAGTGAGATGAACCGAGAGAGCGAGAGAGAGAGAGAGAGAGAGAGAGAGAAGAGAAGAGAAGAGGAGAGGAGAGGAGAGGGAAGAGAGGAGGACATTCCTTCCTCTCGCCTTTACACTGTATGTTGGCTCCACCCTTGGGTGGGTGCAGCACTAGACAACAAACCAATCACGAATGCCAGACTCAGCCCCGTCCAAATTACATGAGGCTTTGGGGGAGACATAGGACCTTACCCATAACATTCCACCACTGGCTCCCCAAGGACTCATGTATATCATTATACAAAAGATATTTAGTCAGTCTCCAAGAATTGCCACAGTCCTAACATTTTCAGCATTGCTGAAAAGTCTAAGTCCCAAATCTCCTCCAAGATCTATGGTAAACTCTTAACTGTAACCCCCTGTACAAATGAAAACAAGTTAAACACTTCCAAAATGCAAAGGCACAAGATAAACATTACCATTCCAAAAGTTACAAACAGGGGAATACAGAGCATTGAAACCAAAGCAAGTCCAAAATCCAGCAGGGCAAACATTAAATCCTGGAGTTCTACGCTCAGCATCTGAAGCAATCTCTTGTAAGCTCCAAAAGGCTTGAATGACTCCACCCCCATGCCACTTCCAGGGGTTTTAATTTCCATAGCTTCTCTCTTAAACCCACCCTGCTTGAGTTTTATAGCTTTCCTTGGATAATCCACGTTCCTGACTTTTTCAAACTTCTGAGTTTTCCATTGCACCCTTGGCTTCACCCTTACATCTTTACATATTGCCCTCTGCAGTTGGGGTGGAAGCTGCACATTTTCCTTGCACTTAAAACCAGCACCAAATGGATGCCACTAAGGTTTGCTGCCAGCTGGAGCAGTAGCCAGGCTTTCCTCTCTCTTGGCTGTAGGGGTGGAGTGCCTGGATCGCTGAGCTTTCTGAACCTCGTTGTGAGGAAAAGCTTCTCTATGCTGCTGCCATTCTGGAATCTGGTGTGGCCACTGCCATTTTGGAACCTCCTGTGGCCTCCATCACCACTCTGGAATATGGCGGTCTGCAACTTTTTCCTCTGAGCTAACTCTTTCACTTTTGACAGTCTGAGGCTGCAAAGGGTGGAGGCCTGCTGCTTTCTGGCATGCACCCAGGCCATCTTTTTTATTTCTCTGTTCCTTCTCAGCAGTTGAAGTCTCAGCTCTATCTGTACAGTCCACAGCTTTCTGGTCAAACTCACAACGTTTTAAGTCATCCTGCTGGGCTCTTTGCTCTTGATTCACAACATAAATCTGGTTAAAAACCCCCAAAGATAGCCAGGCAACTGCCTCAACATTCAGTTGCCTTGAAAGTTCCTTTGCCAGATTAATAAGTCCGTTGCCCTTAATCTCAGTCTCAGGTAAAGTCTCCGGGCATGAGTAAAATACAGACAAACTTTCTGCCAAGCCATGACACACATCATGTGGAGTCCAACAACCAGTGCAGTCCTTCTCCCCAGGGGAAACCTTCTGAGCCTGGTCTTTACCAGCAAGCTTTCTATCAGCCTTCTGGTCTTCTGAGCTCTGACAGAATCTCCCCTACAGAACAGCCTAAGCTCTTTCAGCACCACTCTTTCAGGCAACATCTCTAAACCTTTCCAAACTCTTCCCACAAGCCCTTTCCAAAGGCTTGTAAACCACATGGTCAGGAATAGTCACAGCAACAACCCCACTCCACTGGTACCAAATTCTGTCTTAGTTACTTGTCTTGGTTACTTTTTACTGGTTGCTGAGACAAAACACCTGACACCCAAAATTAGGGAAGGAGAGGTTTATTTAGCTTACAGTTTTTGGAGGTTTCAGTCCACAATCAGCTGGCTCCAAAGACAGGGTGGCATGGCACAGGAACAACACTTCAAGGCAGCAGCACAGCAAAAGCAGCCAGAGTAAAAGGGACAAGAGCAAGCTTCTTCTCCTCCCTTATATAGTACACAGGACCCCCCCCCCCAGGGTGGGTGTAGCGTTCACAAACATCCTTGCCTTCCTTTGCACAGGATGAGGATGTTTACCAAGTAAGACCCCTGGCACCCTGCTGAGTCTCCCAGTTAAACTTCTGACCTTCTCAAATTGTAACAGTGACCAGGTAACTGTGCTGGATGTAGAGGATGTAGAGGATGTAGAGCTGCTGAGTTTTTAAGCTGCTAGACTTCTCAAGTTGACACAATGTATAAACCGTAGCATTACTTTTCACTCTTTGCTGACACAGAATACCTGACGCCCAAAATTAGGGAAGGAAAGGTTTATTTCTTACAGTTCTCAGGGGTTTCAGTCTATACTCAGTTGGCTCCAACGCAGCATGGTGTGGCGAGGCAGCCATTCATGGCTGCCGCGAAAGTAAGGTGAACCAGTGAGAGAGAGAGAGAGAGAGAGAACACACCTTCCTCACCCCTTTATGCTGTATGTTGGCTCCACCCCTGAGCAGGTACAGCACTCACACCACCAATCCCAGTGCTAGACAACAAACCAATCATGAACGCCAGACTCAGCCCCATCTATGATTACATGAGGGTTTGGGGGGACACAGGACCTTACCCATAATACTAACCACATATGTGTTCTATATTACTGCATGAAAACAATCTCTGCATATGGTACAGTGTATATCCTATACGGGGATCAAAGGTTAGTGGGAAAAAAGTAATATATAGAGATTCTCCCTCTTCCTAATTTATAAGTAATACAATTAATTTTATTCACTAATGTATGAATGTATACATGCTTTTCTTCCTGAGGATATTATTAGTTTGTGACTTTGTATGTAAAGTAGCATTGTGAATTTAAACCTTTAGCAGCACAAGGAGGAGTTTGAGGCATTAAAAAAAAATGATGTTTGAATACCCATGTGGGTATCTTCCAACTCTGACTTACGAGCAAAATACAATTTCTTAAGCATAAGATGTGTTTAAATTTAATGTTGGGACTGAAAATATAAATTTCGTTGTTTAAATTTTAAAAGTATATAGAATTCTGTAGATTACTAATAAAATACAATTGCATAGAAACATTTTCCTCAAAGAAAAAAAAATAAAAATAACATCGGTCAGGTTCATATGGAAGAAACTTTTAAATCATGTACACATTTTGAAATGTTTAATTATAAGAATTATTTTAAATGGTGTAATTTTAATTCCCTGAGGTGCTAAAATATAAAATAGATTTTTTTTTTTTTTTTTTTTTTTGCGACACCGGGGATTGAACTCACAACCTCGCGCCTGCCAGGGCAGGCGCTTAAGGCACTGAGCCAAACTCCCAGCCCTGGCTTTTTGAGGCAGGGTCACACTATGTAGCTCAGGTCGGCCTTGCGCTCGCGTTGTAGCCCAAGCCGGCCTCGAACTCACAACGCTCCGCCTACCTCAGCCTCCCGAGTGCTGGGATTAAAGGCGTGCGCCACCACGCCCGGCAAAAATAGATTTTCATAAGCATATCTGCAATTTAATTCATGAAAATTTTTTGTCTGGATGTAGGTAGAAGGAGAACCCTAAAGCAAGATTAAGAACTTTACCTTAAAGGTTTAGTTTTATAATGAAGCACAGTTCAAAAGTTGAATTATATCAGACATTTGAGTAAGGTCACGAATCTGAAAGTACTGTTAGAGAATGGAAGCTACTATGAAGAGGAAATGGTGTCTTTGAAAGTGCTTTATACATGTTGATACAGACACATTTCATGTTCCCATCACCGTTGGCTAAGTGTCATTTACTGCTCACAGGTGTCAGCAGAAGAAAGAATTGTGTGGAAGCCCCGCATGGGGCGCACACTTAGGCAATTTAGCAAGACCTTGTCTCAAGAATTTTTTTTTAAGAGAGCTGGGGAAGTAGTTCAGGGCAAAGTGTAGTAAGTAAGTATATGTGTGCCAGCTTAAATCAGGATTACTTAACCTAGACTGCTAGTAATGTGAGAGAAGCTCAGAAACCCTAAAATTACCTCCAGACCATCCGTATATGTGTGGTGTGGCTATGTTTGTGAGGGACTTGGCCTTTTTTGTTTTTTTTGCAATGTCACCTAGTTTAGAGAAATGTTGGAATCATATAAAGAATTGGGAACTATTTCCTCCTCTTTGGTTTTGTAGAAAAGTTTTATAGAATTGGTATTCTTTCTTTAAACACTGATAGAATTTACCAGAGAAGCCACGTGAGCCTGAGGTTTTCTTTATCAGAAGATTTTTTCCTAAAATTTAATTTAATAGATATGGGGATATTCAGATAAACTATTTCATCTCCAGTGGGCTTCAGTAGTTTGTGTATTTCAAAAGATTTACCTATCTTGGGCCTGGAGTTTAGCTCAGTGGCACAAGCACCTGCCTGGCAAACACAACATCATGAGTTTGATTCCTGGTATCAAAAAAAAAAAAGATTTGTCTATCACATCTATATTGTTGAATCTAGCAACTTAGAATTGTTCATAATATTTCTGTTACTGGGTGCTGAATTTTGGCATTTGGACTTTATTCTCCCACGTAGGTAAGTTACAAATTTGATTTTTTCAAGACTTGCATTTTAGCTTTAGTAAGTAGAATGAGTTCAGCACTCTTCAGACTTAGCTGCTTTACCTGTGCTATGGCGGTAAGTTTGAGAGTGAGCTCTGGTGCCAAAAGTACTAAATGTTTCTTCTCTCTGGTTAATGGCAGTGAAAACTATTTCCAGACCTGTATGAACTCTAGGAGTTGTTTGGTCTGTTGCTTTCTGAAAATTGTTTCCACATAAGCAAACATCAGTACTTGGCCATTGATTTGAAGGGACCTTACCGTATGTGTGGAGCTCTTTAGACCTCGCTGTATAGGACACCACTTTCTCTTTGGTATTCTGTGCCCTCCATGAACCCTAGCTGCTGGAAGGAATATTGGAGAAATACAGAGAGAAAAAAGTTCAGAAGTGGTTTTTTTTTTTTTTTTTTTGCATACTTTCACGTAGAATATGGTGTGTATGTTGATTTTTGAGGTAAAGTCTCTAGAATCACTTGCCAATGGAAGTTTGTTTATAGATTGTCCAGAGTACAATTGACAAGTGAAGGTTGAAGCGAAGTTCTTTTGTATTATCAGAATCTTTGCTCCTAGTTGTTTTATTCACTAAATGAGTAATTGTAGTGAATAAAAGCTTAGTTAGTATTTCCATTTACTATACATGGCAGCTCAAGAAAGCCTTGGAGCCAATAATTTCCAGATTCTAGACAGATTGCAACCATTTGAAAGAAGCTTTTGGAAGAAAGACTCTTTAGAGGGAAATTTAGGATTTTTTTAAAAAGTTTTCTTCATTAGTACATATTTACAGTACATGTGATGACATTCATCATGGGGAGTTGGTATACATACATACATATCTTACTTCCTTTTATTTTCCCCTTTCCTTCTCTCCTTTTCCTTTCGTCAGTCACCTTTCTACTTGCAAAAGATCTAAATCCCTGTATCCTGTTACCTGGTTTTTAAAATTTTGCTCTAAATTACTTATACTTTGGGTTTCTTATTTAAGAGTGATATCTAAACTTGTGTGTCTGATTTCACTTGAAATTTTAGATTTAGTCTCTTGATTATTGGAATCTGTATCAAAGGTGAAAATCTGGTAGATAATTTACAATTTTTTATCTTAGAAAATCCTCATTCAGTTTTCCTTAGACGATTGCTGTGTTTTCGATCATGGAGGAAAATAAATTCTCCCTCCCGCTTTCCCTTTTGTGCTAGAGATTGAACCCAGGACCTTGCACATATTTTTATTTTTATTTTATTTTATTTATTTATTTATTTATTTGTTTTGCGGCACTGGGGATTGAACTCACAACCTTGCGCTTGCCAGGGCAGGCACTTAAGGTGCTGAGCCAAACTCCCGACCCTGGTTTTTTGAGGCAGGGTTGCACTATGTAGCTCAGGCCGGCCTTGCGCTCGCTTTGTAGCCCAAGCCGGCCTCGAACTCACAAGGCTCCGCCTACCTCAGCCTCCCGAGTGCTAGACCTTGCACATATTAGGCAGTGTTCAACCACCAAAATGTATTCCTAGCCCTGCACACACTTATTGAGTTAAAAAAAAAAAAACAAAAACAAACAAACAAACAAAAAACCCTTGCATAGTTTTGCTCTCTGGGTCAGGGTGATGATTCTAAAGCAGTAGTTGGCAGTAGACAGTCTTGTTTGGGGTAAAATTAATTAGAAGAAGGGTTATAATGCTCCACTGATGATGTTCAGCAGTGGTCCT
Source organism: Dasyprocta punctata (assembly GCA_004363535.1). Classification (NCBI taxonomy): domain Eukaryota; kingdom Metazoa; phylum Chordata; class Mammalia; order Rodentia; family Dasyproctidae; genus Dasyprocta; species Dasyprocta punctata. The sequence goes on along the minus strand of RJWM01001654.1, from coordinate 65,878 downwards.
GCCAGGAGTGATAGCAGACCTTGGAACTGGCTGCTCATCCTGTTTCTCCAACATAAAAAGTTACGGGTCACTTGGTACTAAGCTACCTTTCTAGTGCTATTAGAGCCAGACAGGGTTAAAAAAAACATGGCAAGAAGAGATAGGGTGGTTTCCTTTTTGTTTTGTTTTGTGTGGCTTGCTTGTGTGTGTGTGTGTGTGTGTGTGTGTGTGTGTGTGTGTGTGTGTTTCTTTTGTTTTGTTTTAGCTCTAACGTTCAAGGTTGAGATAGGGTTCCATTTTTTATGGATGATTGACCCTGTTAGTATGGAGTAAGGTGTAGCTCTGATTTCCTTCCTCCACACCCTTTAAAAACCAGATTTTAAGTCGGTCTCATAGTGTCAGAGGATGATTACTATAACAAGGAATGCTGTCTTCTGGCAGTGTGGACGGGGACACACATCACACAGCCAGAAAATCCAGTGACCAGGTAGGTGAGACGGAGATGACTCGACTGGGCTGTCGAGTGATTCATTGGGTTTTGCCAGTCTCACATACTAAAGGGCGCAGAGGTTTACTAAGTGGCTTTCTTTCTGTTCCCTTTAGAATAAATAGATAATAATTAAGGTGACTTTGGTCTATGTCTTACTACAAAACCCCAATTGGGAACTATTTGGAGAAGTAAGTCCAGCAAATTGGCATATGGGGAATGAGATGTTATGCTGTAGCGGGGGTACAACTTGAAAGTGAGATTCTGCAGTGTTGAACTGACGTGTTTGTGGTAGTTAGCTTCCGGAAGTAAGCTAAGGGAATTAATCACTGGATGATGGCTAAGAGCATTAGCTTCTGGTTGAGGATTCCCCTGGGAGGAAGCTTAAGGGGTGCAGCCCTGGCTTCCTGTGATGTTCCCTGCAGCCACGGTAGCAGTTTCCAGAGTGCACAGACCACCTCAGCCTCCTGCCAGCATCAGGGCTGATTATTTGATAACACCCTCGGGGATCAGGGAAGGCTTCAGGGGTTTGCGCTCCTGGTCTCCAGTTAGTGAAGGCTGCGTTACGATAGAAGTGTCTTTTAAGGTCTGAGGATGTAACTCAGTGGCATAAGCACCTACCTGGCAAGCGCAAGGTCCCGAATTTGTTTCCTGGTACCAAAAAAGTGTCTTTTAATGTGACAATGGCAGTGGTAAATAATTTGTGAAGATACAGTTTTTAAAATGCCCATGTATAAAATAAACATTTTTTGTCGTTTTTTAAAGTGCTTTTGATACATACAGTAAATCAGAACTCTGTCTCAGTAAATATGTGTAACAACTTTATGTATTGACCTTACGTATTCACAGCGAAACCCCCAAAGGGGTGTTAAATAAGGACTTTTGTAGCAGTATAAAGCCTTGTGCCAGTGTTCAGAGGAATCTTTTACTTTGAAGTCTGTAGATTGTGCTTCTGATCTTCTTTGACTGTAAAGAGTGCCTTCCCCTTGGGCCTCACTCTGCACCATCCCCCTGTGTACGTGTGTGCGCGAGGGTGGGTCCTGTGGCAAACGCTGCTCTTCCAGGTGTTTCTGTGGTAACATAATCTCAACCCCGTAATTTATTTGTGGAAGGGTAAAAATTGAGTCACTCACATCTTAAAGTCTCATTCTGGCTTCATAACATTTTTCACATGTAATGCTGTAGCTTGTAGGCTAAAAGGCAAGTTTTATTAGAACCTGGGTATGTTTGAGGTGGTACATCATTTTAGCATGTTTCTTAACTTTCTACTTAAATATGTAAATCATGGACTTTCTGAAAAGTGACTAAATTATTTCCATAAGAGGATTTTTGTTGTTCTTTTGTTTTCATAGAATTTAGGAAGTGAAGTCCTGTTAGGAAAAGCACACCTAAAATGGCCCAAGATCATTTTGGCCAGGTAATCTCTCAAGGTGTCAAGAGTTTTTTCACCTATAAAATTAAAGAATTGGGCTGGGTATCTCTTAAGATCAGTTCCAGTGGTAAAGTTTTCACTTGACTTTATTATACTTTTTCCATCTAGTAGTACAAAGGAACACATAAATTAACCTATATTCAGTGTCACAAAGTTGTCTCCTATAAGAATTCATTAACAGCACTAACATCTCTTAAGGGTTTTTTCAGTTACAGAGTTAAGAAAGCAATCATGTAGTAGGTGGAATAATATTTTATGATGTTTATTTTAATGTGTGGTAGGGTCCTCAGTGGATTTACCATAGAGAAATACAGCAAGCAGTTACAACAGAAATTCACACTTCCCTTACCTTATGCATCTTTTAAAAGTTTAATCACCAGTACAGCATTGTCAGTGTCATCACCTACCTCTGATTTGTTTACTGTCTAAAATTGTAAAATACACAGATAGGAAAGTGTTTATGTATATAAAATACACATACATAAACACTTTCCTATCTGTGTATTTTACAGTTTTAATCAGCCCATCCTAGGCCCCCACTTAGCACCACTATAATTTTGACATCAATTATTTTTTTTTACTTTTTAAAGTAGTCTTATCATATAAGTGTACCCCTAGATGAATCATTCTTTAGTTTTGCCTATTTCTGAACTTTTCATTCATAGAAATAGAGTCCTGATACGTATTCTGGTTTCCGGTTTTAGAAAAAGCTGAGCCTTGTTTTTAAGATTCATATCTGTTAATACATAACTTATTTCATTCATTTCCACTGCTGGATTATTTTAGTATGTCATTTTATTTATCCTGTTGTCAGTGGACTTCAGTGATGCCAGCCTGTGTATTTTCTGTTGCTATCATTAGAAGCTATTTAATGATACGGAAAATCCTTATCCATATCAAGAAAACTAATAACCAGTAACTTCTAAAATTATTATTGTTAAAGGCATTACCCTCTCTTTGGAAGAAAAAAGTATTTCAGGGGAAAATAAGTAAAGTTAATGTTAGGATTCCATTTGGCACCAGGTAATGAGAATTTCACAACAAAATTATCTAGAAAACTGTAATTCCTGTGTCAGAGGGAATTGAGAGCAAGTCGCATGAATGAAAGAATCAAAGATTTCATTGTGGAAATTAGAAGCAGATGCCTCTAAGTGGCAGGATTTTCCCTGAGAACAGCACTTTTTTTTGGCAATGTCATGCTAGAAATTCATCTTGGTTGAAAGGAATTTTTGTGCCTGGTTGCTAAACTTGATATGAGTTTCGAATACAGATGACTGTGAAAGTTTCTCTGGTTTAAAATTCGTGACTTTTATCATTGCCTTTGTTCTTCTTGTTAATTACCTCCCATCTTTCCAGAGCTAGCCAGGTTTTGATTTTGATGTCCATGAAATCTTAGAGGAAGTTGATCCCACCTGGAGATGAGGTAGGCTTGTTCCAGCCCATGATGGCGGCCTTGTGACCCAAGACATTCAGTCAGAGCAAGTGTGCTTGTTTACTTCCACCTTCTGGCTAATCTGGGCATTCTGAGCTGCCAACCTTAAGATGGAACTGACTTCAAGGTGGCACTCATGAGCCCACCCTTTCTGCTTATAGGCGCCAACTTACTTTAGCTTCATGAATTTTCCTTACATCATTTAACCTATTAACTACTAATAGAAAATGTTTAGATACTACTTTGCATATGCTTTGTGGCACCCATCAAGTACATACTGCTATTTTCATTATTTAGATATCAAAGCTGAAATAGGCAGAGGAACTCGACCAAGGTCATACACCTAGTTTAAGGCCATTCTAAGAGACAGGCCGAGGCAATTTACTCCAGAGCCTAATACTTTTAGTAATTCCAGCTTAATGTATCCCAACCAAGATGTCTTCCTACCTACTTACTTTCCACATAAATTCACTTAACCTAACACACATGGAGACCTTTTCAGAGTCTGTTTTGCTGGCAGTGTTGGAGATTACTGTAGTATTCTTGTACTGTTTGCCCACTAAATTTAGATACAGGAAAGAATGTATGCTTTTCCTCCCATAATTCACTTCCAGAAAATATTCAAGAAGGTTTGACCAACACTAACTCTGACTGGAGAGAAAAGTATATAACTGTAATTGGTTAGAAATTTTCATGTTTCTGATGAAAAAGTCTAAATTTATTCAGTGATTCCTGCAGGATGCCTATTTCAGAGCCAATACTATTCTAGGCATTAAAGACTAAGGATGCTCAGAACCTGTTCCTATGGGGATTCAGGTCCCCTACGGGGAGAAGGGATATGGAGGCATGGTTCTCAGGCCAGTGCCTTGTGTTTGCCGGGGAGCACGGGGATGTTTTGTTCTCTTAGGAGTGGAACAGTATGCAAGAGAGGATATTCTAGGAGTGGGAACAGCATGGTCAAAAGCATGAGAAGTATGAGAGCAAGACTTGTTGAGGAAACCACAAGGAAATGAATTGCAGTAATTCAAAACATGAGCTGGAAATGGTAACACTGAGGATGAGTGGGACTGTCGGTGAAAATTTTCAGTGCCTTCATTCGTGTTCAGATGTTATCCTCAGTAGTGCTGAACAATTCAAGGATGTGAGCTGAGGAATGGTATCCTGGTCAGCTCTGCAGTTTAATGAGGTTGCCCTGGCAGCACTGTGGGGGATTTAAGAGGTGAGACGAGACAGAGGAATATTAAAAGAATTCTGGTGAAGCTGGGCCTGGTCACGCACCTGTAATCCCAGCACGGGGGGATGCTGAGGCAAGAGGAGCACAAGTTCAAGCCCAGCCTTTGTAACTTACTTAGTGAAACCCCGTCTCAAAATAAAAAATGAAGAAGGGCTGGGGATGTGGCACAGTGCAAAGGCCCTGGGTTCAACCCGCCAGAACCACCAAAAACAAACGAACACGTAAAGAAAAAAGAGCCAGGGACCCCTCGCAGGGCCCTGGCTCGGCCCACCCGGCCGAGCGGTACAGGCACTGGTCAGGATGCAATATGGACTGCCTTCCGGGGTCCTGACCCCAGGACCCTGGAGGAGAACGAGAAGGGCCCCTCGCGGGGCCCCTGGCCCCACCTGGCCCGAGCAGCACCGGCTTGGAATCAGGGACAAACACTATTCCCGCCCCCCCCCACCCCCCCCAAACAACCTGCTGTTTCGGAGGTCTGGCTAAATTGATAGCAACCAAGGAACATCAACCAACTTTTGTTTTGTAGATTTGGCCAGGCCTCTGGTCAGCAACCCAAGCATCTCTTTACAGCTGGCAATGTAGCAAGTATGGGGGATTCTCTTCTGTCTTGTCTTTTATTATTAATAAAATATTAAAAAAAAAAAAAGAAGAAAGAAAAAAGAGCCAGGTGAGAGCACAAGGAAGCAGAGTGGAGAGGAAAGCCATTAAAAAAATAGACCAGGATTGTTTTTCTTTTTCTTACTGAGATTATTTTTTAAATGTATATATTGCAATTAAGTCTTTCAATCATGGAGAATCACTTTTATTATCCTTCCCATCTCCCCACCTTCCTCAGTCTTTGGGTTTGGAAAGACTACCTGTCAGAACAAATTGTCATTTGTCATTAAGTCATTTTTTCACTTTGGTATGGAAAATTAAGTTCATCATCGAACATTTTTAAATGGTATAAATGTTATTTAAGTGAATGGTCTTTTAATTTCCCTTGAGAGATTACCATAGATAATTATGCCAAGTTTATCAGACTTTTTGGAATACCAAAATAGCTTCATGAATTCTTTTATGGACTCCAGGATAGAAACCATTAGAATAAATGATTAACAGAATTTTATTTATTACTGTTCACTTTAGAGAGGTTATATCAGAATTGTGCTTTGGAGAATGTTTTTAATCTTTAGAATAAGAAAAATGATTTCATTTCCCCAAGTACCACTGTTATCATTACCTTTTCCTTTGTCTCTGTAATCAAGTAAATGAAATAAGTGTGGTTGTAGTGGAAAATAAGGCCAAAGAAGGGGGAAGCTTGACAGTAGGAGTCAAAGTAGCACAGTGCAAAATCATTGCCAAAACTGGAGAAGGTGATTGACTCTAACGCAGAGCAAAACTGTGAAGTATGCAGTACAGTATACTGTCCTGACAACTCTCGTCAGAAGCCTCTCCGGGTACTGAAGAGAGGGCCTTAAACTGCAGAACACTCTAAAATCTGATTTCTCACCATCCCATCTTTGGGTTTACACAGACATCAAGACAGGGAGGATTTTCAGGGCCCAGGCCCACCTCCTACCTCTCCTCCAGGGTCCGTATTGTTCCCCACTCTTGCAAATGTTTCTTGTCTCTGCAATGTAAAGTTGTTCCCTCCCTTCATGACATCTTTCCTAAATCCTGCACTCCTCCCTTCTCGGCCTTTCTCAAATCCCATAGTCTTCATTTTACTACACCAGTTAGTGTTTAACTTAAAATATAATTGTATCACTTTGTGTCATTTGTACTGGGTTAACTTTAACTCTTCAAGGAGATGATGAATTCTCTGAGGAACACAGTTTAGAAGTGTAGAAATGGCATGAGAGACAAATAACCGGATTGAGTATCCTGAATCTCAAAATCTAAAATCCACAGTTTATTTTGAGCACCAACATGACACTCAGAGTTTTGGATTTTGGAGTGTTTTGGATTGTAGGTTTTCAGATTAGGGATGTTCAACTAGCAGTCTACAGAGATATTCCACAATCTGAAAAATTCAAATCTGAAGCATTTCTGGCCCCACGTGATTCTGATAAGTTATTCAACCTGTAATATTTTAGCAAGTTCCAAAGTACTCAAAAAACAGTGGCTTATGCTTGCTCATTGACCAACAGGATAGTAACCTTTTTCTTTACTTTTTGTTAATTTAGAGATAAAGAAAGCTTTGTTCCTGCTAATCTAAAAAGCATATGGCTAAGGTAATTTTTGGCTATCGTGGGTATTTGTGATTTGAAGGGAATGTGCTTGGTAAATGTTTTTTAGTATTTACATTATTTTGTATACTATAATTTGCTAGTACTTACCTCTTGTTAGACTATTTAGAATTTTTTACAGTATTTACTTTGATGGATAACATATCAGGAGTATTTTTATTCAGAAGTATAGAGTGCTATGGTTGAATTATTTCCTTATATAGTCTTCCAAAGTGGGATTATTGAGTCAAAATGTCCAAATATCTTTGTTGCTTACTGCAAAGCCATATTGGTGCAGTGATTTACAGTGCTAACCACAGCTTATGAGAGTGTATCAGTTTTTCTGCTTACTGCATTATAAAACTCTTTGCCTTATTTTATTTTATTTTATTTTATAGAGGATAAAACAGAATAAAACCAATCAAAACAAGCTAGTGTAAGAGATACAGGACTTCAAAACATTATGAAATCAACAATAGTTACCATAATGCCTTTTGATGTCTTCAACATAGCTGCAGATAACTTTGGACCTAGTAAAAATCAAACAGAACAGAATAGAATGGAAGCAATAAAAACAGAACAATGAATGCAATAAAGGATTTCAAAACAAGCCAATAGTAAATCCAAAATTGCTACCATAATGTATCTTGCTGTCTTTGAAATAGCTTCTCCTGCCATCAGATTTAACATAATCAAACAAAACAAAAGAGAATAAAACCCAACTCAGCAAAACAATGGAAATGATACAGGACCTCAAAACAAGATCATAGGAATCAACAGTGGCTACAACTCTCAGAAGGCGATCTCTGCTAGATGCCACACTGCATATTGATATCCTCTCAACCTGTGATCAGACCACTGGCCCTAGACCTGCAATGTTAGTGAAACACCAAAGCACCACAGGCATCCAATTGCATTTTACCTTGATAGCTATCATCACAGCCTGTGTTTCTCCAGATAAGCTAGTCTCTTGGGGGTGGGTGGCATTGGGTTGGTACATCTTACTTGCCAGCCCACGCTCCAGAAGGGGCTGGGGTCTGGCTGTTCTCAGTCTGGCGGTGGCCCACACATGGTGCTGGTTCCCAGACTGTTCTTGTTTGCTGGTGCAGTCATTGTTCTCTCTCCCCACAGTGTGCAAATGGCCCTCTCTGCCTTTCTTAGTCTTCTTTTTTTTAGTAACCAGGGACTAGCCACATAATTTTATTCATTAGAGTGCACTGAGCATTACAGAGCCCTATTTCAAGTCCACTTTATTTGGAAGGTTCTTTTCCATTCCTAACCCCAACTCCAGGGCACAGTAAATTTTACTGATTAAATATAAAAGTGAAATAATTTGTGAACTCAACAAAAAACAAAATTTTAAGATCTCAAGATATGATCAATAACAAAATAGATGATGACCACCACGCTGCTTCCCCTTGTTTTTCAGAATGTGCAACCAGTTGTGTCTCTAGATAGCAAATACTACCTGTTACATATTGGGCTCTGTTCTAAGTGCTTCACTTATGAGGAACTCATTTAATAATCTTCTCAACAATCCTCTGGGAAGGTAAAAGAAATGGACACAAAGAAACAAAGAGACTTCCCCTGGGACACCCAGGTGGTAAGTGTGGAGCTAGGGTTAAAGCCCAAGCTGTGTGGCTCTGGAGTTCATCCTCTTATGTAGCACATTATACTACTTGTTACTGTAATCCCTCTTCCAAGCCTAACATTGCTGTGTATCCCATAACTAGTCTGCGTCAAGTGTTAACACTTACAGTATTTCAGTCAGATTACAATCTCCAGTAGGTTGCATTTGATGGTTAGCGTTAATGGTTCCCCCTCACGAACTTTATAAGATGGGCCCAAAATTAATGCTATTGTTACCAAAATTGCTATGATTGTACTGTTAACTGTAATTTATTACAAATAGAAAGTACAACAGAATCAGATATAGTATGATTCTATTAAAAAAAAATATGGTCTTTAATAAGGCAGGATGATTCACGCACACATTAATATTCAAGATGAGATATTTTGTTACTAAAAGTTACCGTTAGGACCTAATTACTCATATGCTTTGTTTACCTTTAACAAATGTATGCATTAGTCCCATAATTTATTTGATTGTGGTTCTCTTAAAGAACGGTGGTGTCTGCACAGCAACCCAACCATCTAAAATTTTTCAGTTACTTAGACTTCTAAATCTTCTCTGCTTATGGTGAATATTCATTGTGTAAAACTTAGAGCAGTTTTTAAAGTAAATGCAGGTGTTGCTATACAGCCAATGGTAGTAAACATTTGATGAAATAAAGAATGTATCAAACAATCAATATGCTTCTTTTTGGATGACTATGAAAGAGCACTTTGAGGTGCAAGTGCCAGAGTTAACTTCAAAGAATAGATGCTTTATTGGCTTACCATAGGGAATTCCTATGGATGGTTTCTGGCCTCAGACATAGCTAGATGTGGCAGTTCAAATGATGTAATCAGCATACTTTCTTAGCTTCCTTTCTTCTGTGATAGCACTCTTCTTGGGAAAGTTCTTATACTGTGACTTTAAAGATGATTGCCTGCAACTCAAGGCTTATCACTCTTACAGAGAGCGATCCAAAGAGAGAGGCAGCCCTTGCCCTCCCAGCAAGGGCTAACTCATTTGTGTAACCTATTTCATGGAGGAATTCTGATTTTGCCTAGATTTTATATTTACTCAGTTAGACCCAGCATTTTAATTGGAGAACAGAATACACTCTTTGGCCAGCATTGGGTCACATTCCTACCTTGCATTACCTGTCACCCCTCTGAGGGTAGAGGATGTACCATGATAGCCATGTGGCAAACATCTGGAATGGGAGAGGGACGCTCCCTAGTGGAAGGCTGGTGCTGCGTAGTTTAAAACCATTGTCCTCTACCGTCCACCTTTTGGTCAGCTAGCACATGTTTGGATCCACACACCCATACACACTTTCTCTTTTTTCATGCATAAAACCTCAGATCGACTAACCACTTGATACAGTGCCACTCCCTGTCCCTTCTACAGCAATTATGCAACTTCACCATTTTAAAATAGGCCTCCTAACATTTAGCCCACTTGCTGTATCTGGCTTTAAAGGTCTAGATTCCTATATGATATGAATTATTGGTACTAAATTATAGATATTCCTTCTCCTTGTCCACCCAAGTGACAGCTGATACTTTATATCCATTACCTCATTTCATCCTTCCAATAATGTTTGGAGGCCAGTATTATGGATTTTATAAGTGAAGAATAAATCTGACAGATGAGGTAACTTGTTCAGTGCCATGAAGTTAGTATTGCAGAATCTAGATTAGGATCTTAACAGATTAGGGAGGTTGAGTCTAGGGTATGTATATCTGTGTATGTGTGTGTGTTATTTATGATTGAACCCAGGGCCTTGTACTTGCTAGGTGAAGCACTCCACCACTAAACTACATTCTTAGCTCTTTGAAGAATTTTTATTTTGGGACATAGTCACCTAGCGTGACCTCTCTACCTTGGGATCCTGCTGCCTCAGCCTTCCAGTAGCTGTCATCATGGGCATGTGCCACCACACCTAGCAAATCTATCTTAGTATTCTATCTATATTCCCTCTAACAAGGATCAACAACATGGAAGATGATTTTAGCCTTCGCACAGTGCTTCATTGATCTACCAGCCCAATGGGTTGAAAGTTGGGAAAGAGAACAACAAAGAATCTGATGTTCTTTTTGAAGCATTTGGCTCCAGATAGTTAATTGGTAGATATCAATCTTCGGTAGAAAAGTAACTGCAAAAACAGGCTATGAACAGGAAGTGTTCATTTTACTTATCCTTCAAATTAAGTGAGAAAAATAATTTGTTTACCAACTAGTTCTTATAGGCAAATAACCCTTTAAATGTTTAAAAAGAAATCTTCATAATGTGGAGATATAGGCAAATTGAGTATCATATCAGTAGCTTTCAGATGACTTTTAATATTTTCAGGTACATTAATACCTCAGTTCATGAATGCTCCCATTTGTCAACAATTCAGTTTTCAAACAGAAGTGTTCAGCAAAAATTTGCTTCTGTTCAAAAACTCTGCATTGGGTGACAAACAACCATGACCCTCTTTCCCACACATGCACATCCATCTCCCCGCAAACTGAAAAACAAATTAAGCTCATAAACCCAGGCACCACTGTCCTAATACCAAAATATAAGACTCTCCAGGAGCTAGGGCCTGGCCATAATGGAGTGTATTTCTGTGAGAAGCTTGTAATTCACTGTACTACAGAGAAGTTTGGAGAAGGACACACTTCAAAGCTATTCCAAAGGCAGAGGCCACACACGTTCCAGGACATTGAAAGTGTGACTATAAGGTCAGATTCCTGAGTTTGGAACTCAGTTGCCTATTCTTAGTTAGAAAATATATATTTTATAAGAGTTGTGTCATTAAATTTAAAAGAAAGAACAGCTGAATGATAACAAGCAGCCTATAGTGAAGTCTGTGGAGCAATTGATTCTCAACCATGAGTAATTTTGCCCTTGGGGCACATTTTGGCCCTGTCTGCGGATGCTGTGGGTTGTCACATTGGGAGGAGAGGAACTCTTGGCATTTTGTGCGTAGAGGGCAGGGGTGCTGCCAGCCATCCTACAGTGCACAGAGCAGTCCTCCACTACAAAGAATGTTTAACTCAAGATGATGGTAGTCTCGAGATTAAGAAAGCCTGCTGTAGACCCTCCACTGACCAAGGACATGTGTAGTAAGACAACCAGCATTTAATGAGAATACACTATATGCTTAGCACTGAGGGTTAAGTAATAATGACAGCTAATGACTTTGCCATAGTAGAGGAGGTAGACAAGGCAAGTAACCCTTTCAAGCTCCTGAACCAAGTGTTCCTGCACAGATAGCACTTCAAAATAAGAAAGAAAGAGTATTTGCCCAAGGAGGTTATCCATGAGGCAAAATTTTTGGTTGCACATGTGTGTGCTGTCAGGAATCAGACACAACACTAAATTTCTTACCAGTGATGTGTTCTTAAATTAGAAAGCATCTTCTGTTGTTTTATTCTGCTTTCCAGCAAATAAATATTACGTACTATATGCGTAACGTAAGCTTATAAATGTGTGATGATTAAGTTAGTTGACAGGGCTCTCTGCAACACAGTTTTCCAGTATTTTTGCCTCGTTTTTGTTAGGGAATAAAGATACCATATTGACTGTTGATAATGTGCCTACCTAATCATGCTTGCCTTACTATAATCTTAGCAAATAATAATTTTCCCCCTTTTTAGGGAGATAATACCAGGATTGAGAATCTTCTTTTGCTTCCATTCAAAATGAGAGTATATCACGTGGGTGAAAATTCAAGGGGGAGAGTCTCAGACTTTTAATATATTTATTTTGTAAGTTGGGTGTTCATAAAGATGGCAGAGTGGGGCTTGATCACAGCCTTGGCTGATCTGTTATTGCATTGGAAATATGTTACTACTGCATGGTTTTATTCATTGATAATAATGTCTTGCAACATTGTTAAATAGAAAAGGGTTACTCCAAAATAGGAATGTGTCTTCCTGGGACTGGATTGGGACATAGTTTACCGACACAGAACAAGTAACCAACCAATGGTTGAGAGGCTAATTCTATGATTCAAACTGGTATCAATTTAGTCTAATTCTTTTCCCCAAGACTGACCAATTTAAAACTAACTTGCATACTTGTGTGTGTGTTAGAGATATGGTTATTTTGTTGTTTCAGTGGAACCTTTTAAGTTACTTTAATGCTGTCCTGAGTAAAGTAAAAATTTAATCCTGTCTCTTTTAAGAACTTTTCTAGTTTGCCACCCTCAAAGCACAAAAAACAGCAGTGAAGCAGCACTGCTTCTTCTAAACTATGGTTTTATGAAATTCATTTCAATAATCCTCTCTCTTCATTTGTATTACATATTCGAACCATGAAATAAAAATTGTACCCAAATGAAAATTTCCAAGTTATTTTAATGAAGCTCTTGAAATAACTCAAACCCCAGAAGATATTTTTTCCTAGTTTGTCATTTAAATTCTAGAAAGCAGATTGGTAGAAATACTCTAATTAGTTTAATTAGAAATGGAAAAGCATAAAATTAAATAAGAATTACACTGGGATTAATACGATTTAGAGGTTTGAGTTAAATAAAGTACATTTAATTGGAGCTTATAGTTTCTTCTAGAAAAGATTTTATATGGAGGACGCCTGTGTATTAGGATACACCAATAAACACAGGGAACATTTGCCATGGAATACACATTTGACAAGGAAGTCACTTTAAAATCGCATTTCTCAAATTACGCCTATGAATATTTTCTACAGAATCTTAATAGATATGCCTTGAGGGGAAAGTATTCCATTCTCAAGTAAATTTAAGCAATACTAAGTTAAATGTAAGAAGTTGCCTGCAGGACTTTTCAGAGCTTTTCTTTCTTCCTGAATTTCTAAGAAGGGCACAGGTATAGTGCAGTACTTCCCTAACTTACTTGTTTCTAGGTCACCATTTTTCAGGAAAATCTCAGTATACAAAATTAACTGGTTTTAGGGGCTCATACCTTTGAAATGTTGAGAAATTGTTTTTCATTATAGTGATGATGTGATACCACTCACAAAAGTTGCTTATTTCCACATTCTTATCTCCAGCATGGTTCTCAGTGTGTGCCCTAAACTTATATCCAACACTCTGCTTAGTATCTTCCTTTGGCTATCACGTAGTGGTTTCTGTGTTTGGTGCACATTAGAAATACCAGGCTCTGAGTAGAAATGTCACTGTGCTCAGGGTTCTGCAGTTATTACAAATACTCAGGTGATTTTGATGCAACCAACAGTGCTTCTCTGATGGGTGCTTTGGACTGACATTTTCTAAGTGAGTGATGGATTTGGGGTGCAGTTAGTTTGTGCACCGCACAGAACACATGGGTTGGCCATCCATAGTGCACAGAACTGTAGCACTGACTTCTGGTGATTCCATGAGGTGATCTGTGGGCTGTGACCACATGTGGAACACTTGCTCGTATCATGTAAAATAAATGGGCTTTTCCTAAGTGTACTTCTAATAGGAAAATACAATATAGAAGATTTAGTTTTGTTTTTATTTAGTTTTGAGTAATTCTCTTGTAGATAGTATTTTATTTGTAAATTAAAAAACACTGGATTATGTTTATTCCTTGTTCTAAGAATTTATCTTCTTCCTCCCACTGCTAACAGATGAAAATTTAAGAAGCAAATAGGACAAGATTTGATCTCATTGATGCTTAGATTCAGAGGTCCTTTGTGATAACTATGCTGTCTGATTAGTGAAACACTCCTACATTCCTAGAATTTCTTTTGAATCCTATGAATATAGTCAGAAAGGAATAATATAATTACCTATGACTTTAGAGACCAACTAGTTGTAAGGTAACTGGCTTGAATAGTTGCTATTAATATGTGAAATACTCATTGAAATTAGGAAACATTTGCCACTTCAAAGTTATTCTACAAGGTTTCATCAGTACACTGAAACATGAAACAAATGAAAAGTGTAGCTATTGAAAGTTGGAGATAAATTTTCCATTATTGGCAAGCAAAAATATGTATATCAAAAACTAAGATATGTATGAAGAATAAAACTGTTTGATAAACTGATTCCGTATGAGATATCCAGAACTCATAGTTCTTTTACACGCAAAAAATGGTGATACATAGTTTTGTTATCTCTGTTTATTAAATGGTTACTGAAGTAATAAAACAGAAACATTAAGTTTGCATTATCAGGTTAGAGAATCAGGAAAGTGCAGCACCATAAAACCAAGAAGAAAGTTGAAAGGAAGGACTAATAACCATGGTAAATACTGTATAAATTGATCAGAGTGAACCCTATGGGTACTACCAATGGTCAGAGATTACTGGCTTTTTTTGCAGAGAAAAGAGGTGGAAGCCAGACCATGGTGGCTAACTAATGAATGCGATGTAAGAGCCAAGATATTGATTTGAATTTGGTGGTAATAGGCGAGAGAGAATGTTGCTGTTGCTGCCGTTCCTTATCATTTATTTATTTCGGAGCCCTTAGTTATCTCCTCAGAGAGACTGGAAACTGCTCAAAAGCAAGCTCTCTGTTTCTTTGAGCCTTCCAATGCACAGTCCTGCTTTGAAATGTTAGAGGCTGTCCCCAGCATAAAGTAGTTCATGACTACGGATGCAAGTTCTAACACAGTTAGTAGTGGGACTAGCACATCCAGAGTATCGAAGTAGACAATTTAGGCTTGAAACATGCTGTCCCTGTGGGCTCTGCTCACCTCCCTGTGTCTGTCCTTGATAACCTCACCATTTTGTTAACAGCCCTGCCTTTGGTCTTTTTTTACAGCTATGAAACCTACATAGTTAAAACAGCAGGATGCTTCTCCTGTCGGGTGTGTGATGAGGAGGGGAGTTTGGCATCGGAGTGCTGGGAACCTGAGCAGCTGCTGAGGACTCAGACCCCAGCCTTGACCATCAGTGAGCCCCCAACACAATGAACAAACTGAACTTCCATAACAACAGAGTCATGCAAGACCGCCGGAGCGTGTGTATCTTCCTGCCCAATGATGAGTCTCTGAACATCATCATAAATGTGAGTACACCCACTTTTGAACGCCTACATTGTGCATTCCCAGCAGTGACCACTTTGAAGCTACTGTTGCTCTTGGTCGAAATCCTTACAGAACCAGCGGTAATAATACGGCAGAATCGAGGTGCTAGTCTGCACAGGCATCACTTAGCTTGATGGTTTAAGCGCAGTTGCCTTCCACATTGTCTTGCCTGGAGTAAAATTAGAGAATTTTGATTACTAAATTAGAAACAAATACTTGGATTTTTAGCTTTTTATCTGAATATATTTTTATCGACATCTGAATTTGTGTTTTAAATGCTGATAGTTGTTACCCATACACAGAAAGGGTAGTAATTGCTTTTAATACACACTTTGATTGTTTTTTAATAATAGCTAAAATCTAGCCAGTTTCAGCACTTTTGAGCACTAAGTTGTTACTGGTGGTTTGTGAGTCAGAGTCAATTTATTTAGTTAACTTGGACATTGAAGAACATGATCCATTTTTAACTTTTAAAAAATGAGTCATAATTTACATACTACAAAGTATAGAAGTCTTAAGTTTACAGCTTACTGAATTTTTACTGGTGTATTCAGCAGGTAGCCATTGCCCCAGTTTGAGATGTAAATTTTCAGCACCCTTATTCAGTAACCTTTGCCCAAAGGGTGACAACTGTTCTACCAACAGACAGTAATTTTGCTTGTTTCTGATCTCCATGTGGCCTATTATGTAATATGTTTTCTTTGCATTCGGCTTCTTTCACTCAACATTTGTGTGAAGTTCCTCCATGCCGTTGCACATGACAGTAATTTTTTTCCTTTCATTAGTGTTTAATAGTCCATGGCATTAACATGTCTAATTTAGTTATCCATCCATTGTTGATGGCCATCAAATGTTTTAAGTTTTGGATTATTATGAATAAAACTATACACACACATACACACACATTTCTGTGTCTTTTCCCAATTGGATATGTGAATTACCAATATGTAGCCTTAGTAGAGGTGCCAAGCTGTTGTTTGGTAATCAGTATCATACCCAGCATTTTTCAGTGCCTCTCCCAACTATCAACTTCCATGTTTTTTCTTCCACCTAATTGTATTCTAATGGAATAAAAGGAAGGAAATTTGCTTCAGAACCATGTCTTTAAGTAGTTTTCTCCCTTGTATGCACTACTATATTTTTAATTCAGTTGCTGGATAAAATAATTTTTCTAAATGTTTTATAAGTTTTTATGTCATTTAAATAGCATCATTAAATGGTTTAGATAGAAAAATGTTCTGCTTATAAGCATAATCATTTTAGTTTTGTACTAACAATCAATAGTTTGTTGATTATCTCATGTAACCTTGTGTTTACCCATGGGGATTACCTGAGCATCAACTACTTATGGCATGGGTTTTATCTGTCGGGCGGAAGGTCTAGTAATGAGTTATATTCCTACTGAGGGTACTCATTTCTTAATGTGTGAAGTGATAAATGGTTATTTTTGCAGTGTTTGTTTCTTCAATCTAAATAATAAAAACAGGCAAAATTTCAATGTAGGCCCTGGCAAAATATATTGAAAATGAAATTCTGTATACATGAATGTGCTGAGTTCTTGTATACAGTTACATAAAAGATGTTCTTTAAATTTTAAAAATATAGATAAACAAGGACATATAACATGGACTTTTAAGAAACTTCTCTCACTTCTGTGTCTTTTAATCTAGTAAAATATTTGTATGTGTCTGTGTGTGTATACATGCATACATACATACCTACAAGCTATGGAACAAAATTCTGATTAACTATAGTTCAGTGGAGAAGACAAATCTGATTTAGTGAAGAATAATTAGAGATGACTATAATTTCCAAAGAAATTTATACTAGAATCTCTTGAAGAACAGACTAAAAAATAGCCAATTCGCTTGTTCCCATAGATCTGTGGTTTTGAAACTTTAATGTATATAGAATTCTTGGCAAAGCTTGCTAGATATTCAAATTATTGGAGTTTACGCCTTAAAAATGGTTACATAGGAAGTTTAGGATAGGACATAGGAATCTACATTTAACATGATTCCTCAAAAGGACCTGTGGATACTATAAAATCTTAAGCTAATCAAGCACAAACCTGTACTCCAGCGCCTCCTAGTTTTTTGCTCTCCAGAACTCTGTACTAGATTGTGCTTTTGACATGATCAGCGGGCAAGCCCTTCAAACAGTATGTGATGCATTGTAAGCACAGAGAAAATGCATGTTATTAGTAGTAATATAATTAACACCATTGTTAAGAAATGTTCCAAGGTTATTGATATTTTAACTCTATAGTTTACTAGGTTTGTGAACTTCAGACAAGATGCTTAAGCACACTGCCTTCTCCATTTGTAAAAGTAACTTTTCCAGGACCTAGTACTTAGTGTAGGCACTGATTTGTATTGCCTTCCTTTCTGCCTTTGTGAGAAGACTTTTATATGCTTAGAACATACAGACTGAATTCAAATCCCATGACTGAGTGACTTTTAGACTGTTCATTAAGCCTCTCTCAGTCTCAGCATCTGTACCTGTTAAGTAAAAATAGTGCCTCAGTTACAGGGTGATGGTGAGAATTCAGGGTTAACACAGAGCATAATTTCTGGCGCATAGATGGTAGCTGACGTTTTTACAGATCAGGCATCCCTAATCCAAAAGTCCAAAATCTGAAAGTCTGTAGGTTTGGATTAAGAGTATTCAACTAGTAAAGTCTATGCAGATTTTCCAGAATCTGATTCCAGACCAGCATTGAACTCACTATGTAGCCCAGGCTGGCCTTGAACTCATAGCACTCCTCCTACCTCAGCCTCCCAAGTGCCACGCCTGGCTTTTTCTTTTTTTTTCTTTTTGACAGGTTCTCATTATGTAGTTAAGGATGATCTGGACTCACAGTGATCTACCTGCATCAGCCTCCCAAGGGCTGGGATTACAGGAATGTGCCACCACTCCTGGCTGATCCCAAGTATATTTTAGATACAGGTTACTCAACCCGAATTTTAATATATAAGCAGAAATACATTTTACACTTCCTTAATGCCCCACAAAATTAATATAATAAACTCTCTAATGTAGTCAAAACTATGATCATATACTGTGAAGCCCAGTATATGAGGAAGGTGGGTTTTAGAGTCCCCAGGACCTGGTTTGTGGTACCCATGCCCCAACTTACTTTGCAGTTTTGTACATGTTTCTTAGGGTTTGGCTTGATTCATTTATGAAGCGGGGAAGATATTATGCTTCTTCCAGAACATTGCAAGGATTTAAGGGTGTTATCTGCATAGTGCCTGGTGGGTAAGATTGCTCAGTGAGTCCCTAGCATTTTACTTCGTTTTATTTCTTTGAGCTGTTTGTCATTTCACTATCAGGCTGTCTCACTGAAACCAAGAGTGTGAACCCCAGGTAGACCTGTAACATTTCTCATTGCAGGAGCATAGACCCCTTCACCATGCCTAAGCCCCTCTCCAGCAAGCACTTGGACCCAGGGAGGGACGGCAGTATGGAGGCTTTCCCGAGGCTAGAAGAATAAGTCAGGGCTTCCAAGCCTCACTCTTTTTCTACCAAATACTATCTTTGTAGTCAGAAAATAGCAATTGGTGTTTGCAGAGTTCAGTATAACAGATTATAACAGAGACTAATTCATCCACAATCTGTTTTCATCATTTGTACTTTTTTTTTAAACAGGGAAAGTTTGTTCCCTGATAAATATAATTGATAGAATGTTGCCTTTCTGCATGTGGAATAGATTTAGTGTTTTGGTCATTTTGAAATCGCCATGAGTTATACTCAGAAGGACTGTTTTAAATGACTTGATTCATCAGGCAGATATTAAAGATGGATGCTTGTAAAATTTGAAAATAAAATAATGGTAAATAAAAGAACCATAAAGTTTTGAGTGACAGAAATTATGGCCAAGAATTTATATATTCACTAAGACTGCAATGAGCAATTTTTTTCTAAAAAATGTTTCAAACATTCTTTCTCAATAACAAGCCACTGACACGTTTAGAACTAAGTGTTTTAAAGTTCCATATAGAGTGCATTTTTAGATAAAGCTTTAACTCTTAGTGTTAATACTTCATACTGTGTAGTGCTGTTTAAATTTCCTAGTGCTTCTGAAAAATAAGGAAGTTGAGAAATTTCACAATCAGTTAAAAATGTAGTTTTAAAGACTCATACCACGCCAATACAGAAAGCTCAAGCTTGTTTTCCCAGCAGGTAAGACTTGAAAGCCACATCCTTATTTAATTATGGTTTTTAAACAAGAATATTGTACTTACTTAGTGGTTGTTAAAGAGCTTTATCAGTAGGCTCCAAATACTTGATTTAAACTAGCGTAGCAATAATAATTATATGGGATGCATGGAAGAAATGTACAACATTTTTTGGTCAAAAGTCATACAAAGTTTCAACAGTTTATTTTATATGCAATTAATTTGTGGTTTGGAATTTTAACTATTGTTACATTTCATCCTACCTGCTTTGTGTCAGACTAGGTCAAACTGAGGATTAAATATAGTCAAATTGAGGATTAAATGTTCTCTAGAATAATACAATATTTTACATCTCAAATTTGTAGTGTTTAGTGCAATTTAAGACTTGTCTATGACATGTGATACTTTTACCTGTTTTCTGTCATTCTGTTTATTTAAGTTTATTCATAAGCTAGAATTATGGCGGAACTCAAAATCCAGAGTCTTTTTAGCAAGTGTTGGAAAGAATGTAGGTCTTTTTTGTAACAGAAATCAAGGATCTCAAGTGGGTTGAATCAAGGTAGCTGTGCATAGGGTTAGTAATGATTTTTCATGAGCAAATGTGTTTTCCCAGTGGTGGTGGTGGGGTTGCATTGCTGTATTTCCCCTAAATTGCTAAATGGAACACTCATAAAATGGTTTCTTCAGCAAGTTAGGGTGAGGTTTATAGTCACAAAACAGAAAGAAGATATGAGGAGCCCACAAAGAATCACTCATCAGACAGTTACTAAGTGCATACTATATATCCTGAATATAAAATAGGACACAGTCTTTGCTTCATTGAATCCCTAGTGCTTCTTAAGCTATTGTGTATGTGCTACTCTGACCTTAAAATGTCTTTCGGTCTTCCCAGTGAGTGAGGTGCATCAGGTCAGTTGCCAGTTGGTAACGAGTGTGAAAATGAACAGTAAACCCATCTTTCTCACTATGACTGGAATTATTATTAGTTCTGAATTGTTTGGCTTTCAGTTTTAAGGAATCTTTGCTTGGTTTTACTTTCTTAATTGAGGTTCCATATTACAATATGGTAAAAAATCATAAATTCAGAGTTAACTAACTTAGAATTTATAATAATTCAAACAATAATTGGCATCACCATTGAAGAAAGGATTAGAAAGCTAAAAATATATGTGAGGGGAAATAACACGTGTGTAGCTAAAATTATAAATCATGTTGTACATGTTTTAGTATACAGGTATTTTAATATACAAATATGTTGTGAGTTACTGCCGCCTTTGTTGTTACTAACTACATATGACTTTAAGCTGAGTTGTATTTTATACTTCTTTATGTTTTACCCATATATAAGTGGAATTGATCCATTAGAGTCGGTCACAACTTTAATAAACTTTGGCGACTCAATTCTGTAACTCGGAGTAACATCTCCCGAGTTCCAAGTTAATATGGTTTTATGATTGAACTATACTGGGACTCAGAAAAGGAAAAAAGATATTATGTGAAACAGTGATTGGTTATCAGTTATTTTCTTGATAATAGCCATTGAGACTACTTGTAAGTGAATTAAATCAGCCATACATGTTCAAATGTTGTGTGGTTTCTCTGGGGTGAGAACTGAAAGTGTAAAAAAGGACCAAAATTATATAATAGATACTGAGAGACGGCAAGAAAATGTTCAGATGAGAAGAGGAACAAGGGAGGAGAGAAAGGGAAAGGAAAAATAGGACAAGAAAAAAAAAGAATAGAAGGAAAAAATAGAAAGCTTTTGTAGATAAAGAGAGGAGGCGGTGGAAAGGAGGAGAAGGGAAAAGAAAAAAGAGAAGAAGCAGGATATATCATGTACAGGTACAAGCTCCCTATGATGAGTGTTATCATTATGTGCCTCTAACTTGTATCAATAAAATAAAAAGTAAAAAAAAAAAACAGTGATTGATTAAAATAAATAAAAGCTAGGCAGTCACTCATTCTGCAGTATGTGAGTATTTTGCTTAGATCACTGAGAAAATTTTTCTTGAAAAGATGATTGCCCTGGACATTTTTCAAAAGACACACAAATGGCCAATAGATATATGAAAAAATGCATAGCATGACCAGACAGGAGGGAAATACAAATTAAAACCACAATGACCTATCACCTCATACATGTTATGATGACTGTTACCAGAAAGAGAGGAGAATGCTGTTCAGCCAAGAAAAGATGGAAATCTTGTCCCTTGCAACAGTGTGAATGAACTTGAAGTGAAATAAAACAGACCAGAAAGATAAATGCCACACAATCTCATTGTATGTGTAATCTACAAAAAGTAACTCACAGGAACAGAGAGTTACAATTGTATTTATGGGCACCTGGGAATGGACAGAGATAGGAGAAATGTTGGTCAAAGGAAACAAAATTTCAACAACAGAGGAAGAGTAAGTTCAAGAACTCTATAGTACAACATAGTGACTATAACTAACAATAATGCAAGCTTTAAAATTGTTAAAATTAGATTTTTACTATTTTTACCACAAAAATTTGATACTCTTGTGAAGTATTACATATATAATTGTCCATTCTGTAGTGTATATCTATATTACGTACTGTAAACAGCATGCTATATATTGTAAGTATATACAATTTTTATTTATCAATTTAAACAAATAAAATCTTTTTCGATAGAAAAGGTGCTTGTCAGATGGATACTGTTCCAGGTACCTTCTGAAATACTCATTTTCATATCCATGATGGGAGAACCTTGTGTTTGTGTGTGGTAAGATTTATGAGTTGTGCAAGATTGTATTGGGACTTTATTACTGTGTTGTAAAAGTTGATATTGTGATAATCATTATTGAAGCACAACCGCAGATTAAAGTGATTTCCATAAACCAACAGTAGTTTTGCTAATGTCAGCTTGTTCTATCAAGATGTCTGTTTACAATGGGTTAAATTGCCCAATTGTAACAAATGTATGCTTAATTTGTTACCAAATTGTGTTTTTTTCCTCCTCTTCAGGTTAAAATTCTCTGTCAGCAGTTGCTGGTCCAGGTATGTGACTTGCTCAGGCTAAAGGATGGCCACCTCTTTGGACTCAGTGTTATACAAAGTAAGTCTTAGTACTGTATCTGTTGAATTTGCACAACTATCTCTGAAGAAGTGATGTTTTTATAAGCTTAGATTCAGCATATTTTTATAAAGCTGTGATTGTCACAATACACATAAACTGATCTTCATTTTTAGTCTGATATCTAGCTTTTAATCCAAATACTATGAATTTCTTGCAAGATTTAGGGTTTTAGTTCATGTATTAATTATATTTTGAGCTTAAAAATTTGCTCCTCTGTAGGAAACTAGATTTTAATGTGCCTTTTTTTAATATTTTAATGAACCAAATGATTTTATTTCTTTGTATTCAAGGAATAGCTGAAACTAGGAAAAAAGTATACTAGGTATTTTTATAATTTATATATATATATATTTTTTGTTGTTGTTGTTGTTGTTGTTTTTTTTTTGATACCTGGGATGGAAATCATGACCTTGCTCTTGCCAGGCAGGCACTTGTGCTGCTGAGCTATATCCCTGGTCATAATTTATAATTTTTGATGATATAAAATAATTTGAAGATAAAAAATAACTCCTCTGCTCAGGTCTTTTGCTATTAACAACACAGTATAACACTGATCTTATTAATTGAATCCTGTTTTCCGTTTCTCTTATCTTTCTACAAGGCAGACTATATGACTTAGAAATATAGGGTTATTGTCTTTATTCTATATGTGAAGAAATTTCCATGGAAAGAATTCTATATGAGCTTTCTTCTCCCATAATACCTTAGAATTAAGTTCTCAGGACTTACCTCTGGCCATTTTTTATGAGTTTTTTCTTTCAAATCATATTTTTGAGGTTTCTCTAATTTAGTCTTATATATGCCAAAAAACTCATATGTTTGCTCATTTTGTCAAGACTTTTTGTGAAATGTATTTAACTATATTTTATACTTGGGTGAGGATTTTTTTCTGTTCCTGGAATTGGTTTATGTTGAAAAGTTTAAGATATCTGGAGAATCTGGCCACTAGTATAAAATGCTTACATACGGCAGGTTGAAAGGTGTGTCATGGTGAGCTGATAAATCAGGCCTCTCCTCCTCTGAAGTGTGAGCTCTTTTCAGTTGCTCTCCTAGGAGAGGCCGCAGAGCACGTCAGGGGACAGACACATCAGGCCCCAGTGAATCAGCCATTTGCCCCTTCAGTGTTTTCCTGTGGTAGGGAAAGCAATAAAAGCACAAATGCTAAGCTCAATCCTTGTGTTCGTGCGTGCATCGGTTACCTTCCGGGGACCAGTCAAGGAGCCGTCAGAAGCCCTGTAGATTTTAAGTAACTTTTGTTCGTCTGTCCTCAGAGTTAATCCTTCTTACAACAGCCACAGCCAGACTGTTGATCTTTGTTGTTCAGCAAGTCAGTCCAAGAAAACCAGTTTATAGCTTCCTCAGGTCTCAAAATGGAGTTTTTAAGATGTCCTCTTTTTTTTTTTTTTTTTTTTTTTCTTTTTGTGGCACCAGGGATTGAACTCACAGCTTTGCGCCTGCCAGGGTAGGCGCTTAAGCCACTGAGCCAAACTCCCAGCCCTGGTTTTTTGAGGCAGGGTCGCACTATGTAGCTCAGGTCGGCCTTGCGCCGCGTTGTTGAAGATGTCCTCTTAAAAGGAGCTCATAGTGTGGTGAAAGAACATTGGTACAAGAATCCGACGACCTGGTTCTAATTCTGGTTCTACCACTAACAGCCAGTGTGGCTTTGGAAGCAGCGCTCAGCTTCTCTCATTGTTGGGTTTTTTCACAAGCCAAGTAAAAACTGCTGCTCTGCCAGCGTGGCAGGATTGATGTGTGCTTACGAACTGTTTATTTATGAACTATGGTTTTCAGAGTAGTTTAGGCCCTCAGAAAGTTGAGAAGGAAGTATAGGAAGCTCCCATGCTGTCACACGCACCTCTTTCCTGTCAGTGTCTTACACAGAGCCGCGTGCATTTCAGTTGATGAGCTTACACTGACACAGTGTCATCACCCAGAGACTGTAGTGTACGTTTGAGCTCACAAGCTGGTGTGTATATTCTGTGGTTTTGGGCATGCTGTGTGATGGCATGTAGCCACTATTTGGTATACAGAAAGATTTTACTGCCCTAAAAACTCTCATACATTTTTAGATTGATACCTAAAATTGTCAGTGTAAATTGAATATTTGCAAATGGCACAGTCTCTGGAATATTTAAAACATTGACATTTTAAAATACAACTATTTTAATATTCTTCTCTAATGTCATACATACTGTGAATCTGAATACTATCCCAATTTGTGAACTTTTTGAAAAGGTAATTTATTTGTAGCAAGAATACCATGGGGCTGGGGATATAGCTCAGTGGTGCAGCACTTGCCTGGCAAGTGCAAGGTCCTGAATTCAATTCCTGTTACCAAAAATGAAATGAAATGAAAAATGAAATACAAATACTACAAAGATTTTCCATATACCTTTCTCTCAGATTCTTCAAACCTTAACATTTTACCACATCTATTCCTTCCATCCCATCCCCCTGTTGGTATATTTCCTAAAAACATGTGTACTGGATTCTCTTGTATAACCACAGTGTAAATATCACCAGGAAATCAACACTGGTATGATAGTGAGTAGTTTTTAATTTTGCCAGTTGTTATTATTAGCAAAGAAAATCTAAGACCATAAGTTACATTTAGTTATTATGTATAGGGTCTTTTTTATTCTGGCATAGTTCCTTAATCTTTGCCTTTTATAACCTTGGCATTTTTGAAGAGTACAGTCAGGTTACTTTGGGAATGTCCTTCAACTTGGATTTTTTTGTCGTTTCTTTACGATGAATTCTGGTTATGCATATTTTTGGTAGAAATACCAGACCAGTGGTGTTTTGCCATTCTCAGTGTATAACATCGAGAGAACATGATATTTGTCCTTTTTGGTGGTGATGATGGTAACTTGGTGACGATGGTAACTGTTTTGGTGATGATATCACATATTTCTCCAACATACTTATCTTCATATGTGTGAGTTCATACTAACACTTCTAATCAATTTCATGAGACTCATTCTAAGCCGGGCGTGGTGGTGCATGCCTTTAATCCCAGGACTTGGGAGGCTGAGGTAGGAGGAGCGTTGTGAGTTCAAGGCCTCCTTGGGCTACAACATGAATGCAAGGCCGGCCTGAGCTACATAATGCGACCCTGCCTCATAAAATCAGGGCTGGGAGTTTGGCTCAGTGGCTTAAGCGCCTGCCCTGGCAGGCGCGAGGTTGTGAGTTCAATCCCCAGTGCCGCAAAAAAAAAAAAAAAAAAAGACACTCATTCTAGCTCCTCCTTTTTCCTTTATTTATAACTTCTTTCTTCAACAATAAGAAACCCAGTTTATCTGTTTACTCACTTACCGGGGTGTCGCAAATGACATTACAAAGGACACAGATGAGGAGAAGCAGAGAGGGAGGCTTGCGGGGAGGGATGTAGAGCTTCCGCATCCTCCCTGGTCACACTGCTCTCCAGCAGCCATCAGGGGTCTCCAGCATCATCAGCTGTAAAGCTCTGCTCACACTGGCAGGTGGTAGAAATGTACAGGTAGTTAAAAAACATGTATGTGCTGCCCCAGAGAGCAGTGTCACTTCTGTTCATTATGTTGCTGCTTCGTGTGGAAACTCGGAGCAAACACAGATGAGATTCAGCAGGCACATTGTCAGGTCCTGTCCATTTTCTGTCCAAGGAGTGCAAATGAGAAATGGGAGATAATGTCACCAAGCTGATGACTGCATTTAGGTAGCATCCCCCTTTATGTGATACTGGGACTTCTCTTTTATCCTTTTCATTCAGATTAGGTAACTAAATATTCCACTTACACCCAAAGAGTAGTTTTACTCCTTATTCTGACTTTTTCACAGTCAAACCCTAGTGTTCAGCGAGGCATCAGCAGTGTGGTCAGACTTGTTTATTCCCAGAGTAGTCAGAGATGCACTTTCCTTCAGATGTAAGATATTTCAAGAGGATGCCCCCTTAGTGATGATTAGAAAAAGCAACTGGCATTTTAAAAACTAAGATTTAAAACTACAGGAATGCTAAAGGCTTTTCTTGTGAAGTATATCTCATTTTTTATTTTTCTTTTTTACAAGATTCTCTTTGGAAAGATGAAAAATTTTTTGGTTTTTACCAGCTTGTTTTCATGTTTAAATCATATTTACATCACCTCCTGTTCACCATATAAATATCAGTCCCTCAAAGGGAATATTTTGGCATTCGTGCTTGTTTTTCATAAGGTTCTTTTCTTCCCCCAAGATTGGTCCCAAAGGCAGTGCAAGTAATAGTTTATCATTTTGTTATGTGTTTTGCTGTGGGGAGACAGAGAATGAGTATTCTTCACAAACCGGGCGGCAGAAAGGGATTATCGTCAAAGTTTCCTAATGCCTTACATAGCAGGTATGGTGTTTCTGCCCAGTTGCACTATTTTATACTTACAAGAGCAGTCTTGGGGTCAAGGATGTAACTCAGCTTGCACAAGCACCTGACTAGCAAGCACAAGGTCTCAAGTTCAAGTCTCAGTACCAAAAAAAAAAAAAACAAGAAAAAAAAAAAAACAGTTTTTTGTGAGCTAAACAAATGTATGTTTTTCTAAGACTAAGACTAATACTTCCAGACTATAATACTGGAAGTTACACTCTTAAATTATGATTCTAGAAAACGGAGAAAAAAGTGGGAGTTGGAAACTAATGTTCCTTCTAAACATTATGTTTATCAGTATGTATTTTGTATTGCAGAAGCAAAATAACTCATAATCTCATTAATGTTTAGCCCACAGAACCTTTTATCTTTTAGTATTTTGTTGAGTTTTTTTGGTGGTATAAATTCAGACTGCATTACCAAATCTTGAAGCATTTTTAAAGTTGTATCTTTAAATTTTTTTTAAATGTATCTTTTCTTTAGTGTCTTATCTCCTGTTTTTATTGTACAGATAATGAACATGTGTATATGGAAATGCAACAAAAACTTTATAAGTATTGTCCAAAAGAATGGAAGAAAGAAGCCAGCAAGGTACGACAATACGAAGTCGCTTGGGTGAGGTTACATTTATGAGCAAAATTATTTTGATTTTTTATAAAAAGTTTATCTTTTGTATATTATAAAAAATCCTAAGCAGCACTTCATTCAGTAAAGATTGGGGAAAAGAATTATAAATTGTAAAATGTCAGTTAAGTATAATGATATGTCATGGATGTCTATAAATAATATTGGATAATAAATTTTTCTAGCAATCTCGAAATAACACTGAGAAAAAACGAAAAGTTGTTTCTTGTGGCCATGTTATCAAAACTTGTGCAGGAATTTGTTAATAATTTTTATGCTGCTTCTACCATGTGTGTATTTGAATTTGTTACTTCATTGTACTGGTGCCCTTATTTAGTAATCATAAGCTCTGCTTATATGGGAGAACAGTCAGAAAGAATTTGCATAGAATTTCCAAGATCACCCTCCTAAGTCAGAATAAAGTCACAATACCTAATCCCAGACCCTCCAGTTTGTAGTTAAGAATTCTCAGGATAAAGGGGAAGGCAACTTCAAAGCCAGCTACAGAGTAAGAACCATGACTATCTGAGTAAACAAACAGAGTTTTAGAATTTGGTATGTGGAATGTCAAGAGAACAAGAGGACATTTGTAATAAGGAGCAAATGGTCACCACAGGGGACAGAGCTGAGCAGGGAGGTGGATCCCAGCTAGAAATTTCCATGGCATTTATTTTTATCCTCCCGTATGTTGTCACTGGCATCACTCTGAGTGGGAATCAGACAGAGGGATGGTGCCCTGTTTTGCTTTGCAACTTCCTAGTTTTGTAGGAACCTGCTGTCCACAGGGGACAGTTGTCCCAAACAAGCTCCCTCTCATTGCAAGTGGCCAAAAGCCATTCCCTGTTGAAATGCCTCCAGCAAATAGTGGTGATATGGTAGCTTTTGAAACTCATTTTTGAAGTAACTTGTTGTAAATAGCTTGTTTTTTAATGTATGTCTTGCTTTTAGGGCATTGACCAGTTTGGGCCTCCCATGATTATACATTTCCGAGTCCAGTACTACGTGGAGAATGGCAGGCTGATCAGGTATGAGGACAAGAAGAAACTGTCAGCCTCTTGTTTGCCCATCGCACTTCTTCTAGCATACCAAAGTTCTAACATTCCGCCTCTGGGAGTGGAAACTCTCTAACAACAGCAGTCTTTTTTCTTTTTAGTCTTTCTGTGCACTCGTATATCCTTGATCCCTGAAACATAGGTACAGTAGGCACTGAATAAGTATTTGTTAAATAAATGGTAATGGTGAACTATGAATGAAAATGCTAGCAACATCACTAGCTATCGTTTCCTTTACTCTACATTTTCACTAACAAATAGTCATGAAGAAGGAACTGGCATTTTTGTGAAGAGTGGAAAGCTTGATTAAAAGATTATATTGTTCTCCAGGGATGGGGTGAGGTAGTAAGTGGAGTAGAGGCAGCAACTCCTGTAAAAATGCCCAGGTCTTCATACTAGCCTGGATTTCCTTTCATATTTGTGGTCTTGCTTCTATTTTTACTGATCAGTTTAAAGCTAGGATTAAGCCCAGTGGAACTCTTGTGGTACTCTTAGGTGGAGTTTGGCAAGGCTAGGTAATTCTTTTTTTCTGGAAATGGGTACATGAACTATGCTCAATACAGATTCAGAATTCTCCATTTTTAAAGCTCTGTTAATCTTTTGTATAAGAGGATTCAGTGCTGAAAAACTTTCAGAGGTGCTTTTCTTGCCTGAGAAAAACATGTAAGAAATGTGAACTCTGTGCTTCGCCTTTTTTGTTCTTTGTTTTTTGTTTTGTTTTTATCTTTTTGAGACAAGGTCTTGCTATGTAGTTCAGAATGGCCTTGAACTTACTTTGTAGCCCAGGCTGGCCTAGAACTCACAGTGATCCTCCTGCCTCAGCCTCCAGAGTGCTGAGATTACAGGTGTGTGCCACCATGCCCAGCTTCACTTCGTCTTTAAACTTTGATAAAGTCCATGTGAAAGAGAAAAGGATACATTGGCTAGTGAGTTACCTGAAAGATTAGCTCTTGATCATATTTTCTATCACTGCCAGATGCAAATTAAAAGCAAAAAACTTTAGCCCATAAAGAATTTTATATAAAACTTGGGAAATTTCATTAGGCTCAGTTTATATAAAACAAATTTTGCTTCTAATTTACCTGGTAAGTGAGGAATGCCCTGTAAAGAAAGAAATTTTATTAATTAACTACTAATTAATTCTCTGGGGCTTAATGAATGTTTAATTCATCCCTTCTGCCTTTTTCCCCAAGGATGAGTCAGTACCAACAGTGTGCGGTCAGCATTATGAAAAGGCATGCTCTGAAAAGTGCTGTGTCCCAGGGGAAAGAATTCTAGAAATGCTTTATTTTTAAGCTCTTCATATTTAGTTAAAATAAACCCATGTTTTTATTATCGTCTACTGATAAGCAACGAATCTCAGATAAACTATCAGCTTACAGTAATGGGAGGCAAATAAGCTTATTAAAATATAAATACACACATATTTTAAGACAGTTTTACTTTGATCACAGACACATCCTGTTTACCGATGAATTTTTTTTTATTCTTTAACCAGGTTCTTTGCCAGTCTGCACTTCTTACTCAGCGTATTTAATAGAGACTGTATTTCTGACTTCAATGGATTTTGCAATGAGTATTTCTTTTTGTGGACATAATCATGGTAGTTTTGAGGGGTGCTTGTGAAAACACACCCATAAAGTAACACTCACTTAATATGAAACAAAAAACAGATTTAAGGGTAGCTTTCAGTTCTTTCATTCTCAGAGAAATACAAATACAAAAAGAACTCTAGATAAGCAGATTCTTTCCAGGAGAGCATATAAGCAAACATTTTTAAAAGGGCCTTAGAGTGTTTGTAATGTGCTCAGCTAAGAAACAGAACAAAAAATTACGGCAAAACACGAAGCCAAAATTTCCCCTAATAATAGTCTCGTGTATGTTGTGTGCAGTGTTGTTAGGGTAGAAATTTCAACCAATGCGTCTGGTGTTCTGTATGTTCAGTGGTGTGTTGACTGTATCGGAGTGGAATTTTTTAGACACTTTCCCCTTCTGTGAGTAAATCAAGTGTGATGAGTCTTAGGAGAGGTTGATTTTGCAGCCCCAGTAGCCTGACTTGTGTTCTGGCTCCTGTGACCCCTGTGACGCAGCTCCTAGCTGTGACCACCCCTGTGCCAGTGAGGCAGGAGGAGGAGCAGAAGCAGGCTCCTGTCACCAGATGGAAAGCAGCGCTTGTGTTCTGTTTACAGGCCACTGCATTGTTCTACCAGAATGTGACTTCTGCTTTCTTTCATTTTCCCAGTGACAGAGCAGCAAGATACTATTATTACTGGCACCTGAGAAAACAAGTCCTCCATTCGCAGTGTGTCCTCCGAGAGGAGGCCTACTTCCTACTGGCAGCCTTCGCCCTGCAGGCCGATCTTGGGAACTTCAAAAGGAATAAGCACTATGGAAAATACTTTGAGCCAGAGGCTTACTTCCCATCTTGGGTAGGTGCTGTTTTCAAACTTTAACGAGGGTTTCCTCAAGTACGTTTCTAGTTCATGGTGACACTTCTCTGCTCCTTCAAGAGACGGGAACCTACATGTTCTGCAACCGGTACTGATGACGCCCCTGTGTAAACTTAACACTCGAGAGCCAGGCATGCGTGATGTCTTGAGGTACCTGGCCTGCGGCTGGCTGATGGGCAGGGGACCTCTCCTCCTCGGTGTGGCGGAGCTTGGATTGGCCAGCCTCCTTTTGGCGTGTGCATACTTGACACGGACTGTGGCCCTGTAACCCACCTTTCATGGAGCTGTGTTTCCCCACTTTGAAGAGAAAAATGTTATTTCTCAAGGATGAGATCATTCACAGCTTTCCTGGGCTGAGAGAACAAATCTAACTCAACTTCTCACTCTTAACTCCATGTCCTTTCCTCACAGGACAGGAGCCACCCCGTTCCTTCAGTGGGAAAATGTAGGTTGTTCCAGCGTGAGCTGCCTCTCCCCTGTCCTGTCTGTTTCTGTCTCATCTTCCCTGAGTCTCTGCTCTGTTGTCTCTCTCTTCTGAGGTGTCACCCCTTCTCTAACTCACTCTCTCCTTCAGTCAGAACGCATTAAACTCGATGCTCCCCATACCCTCGAGAAAGAGGAGCCACCTCCTTTACCTGCCTTCTCAGGAAAGCTTGAAAAAGCAGTGTAGTTTTGATTTTCTGGCTGCTTCCGTCAGCCTTCTTTGCCTACCAGTGCATTCACGGTGCTGTCGGTAAGGTCACCAGTGACCTCAGTATTGCTAAATCCAGAGAACGTCTTTCACTCCTTTTCCTGAATTTTGCTGCTATACTTTGGGCTTAGCCACTCATATCTGGGGAGATTTCATCTGAATCCATGCGTTTAACAGCCATGTACATGCAGGTGACTCCTAGCTCTGCCTTCCTAGTCTGTCTAGGGGCCCAGGGCCCAAAATCTGGACTCATGTGAACTCCTGCTTGTCAGCATGTCTTCTTCATCCCTCCCTGTCAATAGAAGGCTGCTCTCCTCAGTGTTCACAGCCTCCTCACCCCTCATAGCTCCTCCTATTTCCGGGGTTGCAGCACCCCACTGCAGAGAATTCCTCCCTGTCCCCTGCTCTCTCCAGATGGGCACTGAGAATCGCCCGCTCTGTGGCTATAATTTTAGCAGAATGAAGTGAGTGCAGATGTGCTGATAGTGGATCTATTTCAGGGTACCAGTCATTTTGCAAGTGTAAATTAGGATGTGCACAAAATTATGCATGTTTGCGTGCGATATTTTTCTTGGTGACATTATAGCCAAAAGAACCTGTTTCCCCCATTTCTTGTCATTTTTCTTTTTAGATATGCAGCACTACCCCTAAATGGAGTTTATAGCTTACACTATTAGCTGATTCAGCCAGTAATATAACAGATGGTGAAAACAGAATGAAAGTGGGAATTTTCTAGTGGAAATTACCCAGTTTGCATGGCCTATTTTAAACTCTCACCCTTTAATCATTTTGGGGTAGGAGTTGTACTTACATGCCTCCAACAAATGCTACATTGCACACCCCATTATGTCCCAACAGGTTGTTTCCAAGAGGGGGAAGGACTACATCCTGAAGCACATTCCAAACATGCACAAAGATCAGTTTGCACTAACTGCTTCCGAGGCCTATCTGAAATATATCAAAGAAGCTGTCCGACTAGATGACGTCGCTGTCCATTACTACAGATTGTATAAGGTACAGAACTGCGCTGCACCTGTGGTTCTGAGGAAAGCACCTTGTCAATTAGGATTTCAGTCATCTTGAAAACTGTGATTTCCTTTCAAAACAGGCTTTGTGTCTCCCCAGTACTTAAGATTAAACCCAGGCCCTTCACACTAAGCTACATCCCCAAGCCCTTTTTAAAAAAATTTTATACCATATCGAGACAGTGTCTCACTAAGTTACTAAGTTGCCTGGGCTGGGTTTGAACTTGGCAATCCTCCTGCCTTAGTTTCCTAGAGTGCTGAGATTACAGGCATGCACTAGCAAGCCCTGCTAAACAGGCTTTTTAATGTTCTGTTAATGTAAAAGGGGTGATCAAAATGTACAGTGACTATTTGAATTTTTGAAAGTTATTACAGTAAAAGACACATCGTTATTAATCCCCTCAAAATACTCCAGTGAGAACACAGTTATTCCACCTTTCTTCCTACTTTCTGAGGCAGTTCTGGAAGTTCCCTTTCACAAGTGTCTGTAGGAGATGTGATCAAAAATGTGGTGAACGCTGCTGCCGAGTGCCGTGCAGTGGAAAGGCAGGTTCATAAAAACATGACAGTGTGTTCTCATCTACCTCATTCACTGGATCTGCCACCGTGGCAACTCCTGGCTCTCCTATAAAGTCAAAATACCCATGAAAGGTAAACATTTTGAGTCAGTTTGGGACAGAGAGGCACCTGTGACCGAGCAATTAAAGATACTGGTAGGTCAATCTGCTGAGCGATGGTGCTTTCCTCTGGTCTGGAATGAGGATGGAGCATTTCTTTTTTTCTTTTTTTTTTTCATGATTTTAATAGTGAGATAAATAAATGGTTACAAATTGTGAATCTGGCTTTTTAGTGACAATGGGATAGTTGTTTTTTTCTCTGCCCCCATTGTGCTTGTCTGCTTTGGGGAGTAACCTTTGCAACTTACTTGAGCACTCGTGTTTAATGTTGCTCAGAGTTAAGCCCCGCCTGCGGCGCACCCATCGGCCTCATAAACATCATCCCAGCAGCTCATGTTCATGGAGTACTATGTTTGTTGGGCAAGCAGAGTATTTCTTTTTTTCTTCTTTTTAATCCTTATAACTTGTAAGAGTGAAACTATAGTCGTTGTTTTACAGAACAAGAAACTGAGGCTTAAGAGGTTAAGTAATTCACCTAAGATGGTAAAACCAAGTGGCAGAGCCAGATTCAAACCAAGCGCCTTGGTGACAAAGCCCCTGTGCATAAACAAGACACTCTGTACTCTCCTCCGTGAAGTCCTTAGTCCTTCATATCCTCTGCATCCCTAGGCTCATTTTTCTAGCCTGGACCCGAAGTCAGACACCCAAACAACCATGGGATGGAGAGGACAGCCAGCAGGGAAACACTCACACCATTCATCATCTTATCTTCTGCTCCCCACCCCTTTCCCTTTTCCATAAGTGCACTTCCTTGGTAGGAAGTCCTGAATTGCCACTTAGTGTCAGTAAACCAAACGGGATGAAGTGGTTAAGAACATGGTCAGTTGGGTGTGACTGCTCGGGACTGAATCCCAGCTTGGCTTCTTCCCGTGAGATGAGACCTTAAGCAAGTTTCTTAACATCTTTGTTGGTCAGTGGGGATAATTAAATGGGGACAGGAACTGATTCCTTAGGATTGCTGCATAAGGAGTTCCTGAAACAGTGCCCATCACACCTTAAGCATGATGTTAAGCTTGCTGCTGTTACTACTATTGCCGTGTCTAGTATCTCTACTGTGCCCTTAATGTTAAGATTAGCATAACTAGACCCTGGAGACTGGGCTGTGTTTGGTTGTAGTGCTGAGTAATCTCCCTCGCTGGTTCTGACAGTTTAGTAAGTGGCCAGCAGATGGTCTCTCCCTTCCCCTGCCATCCTCCTTCCCTCCTCCCCTGAAGATCTACTGTGACTTGAAAGGCACAATTAACGTCCATAGACTCTCGAGGTAAATTCCTAAAACACTGGTATGGAGTTTTTTTCCCCATTAAGAGATTTAACTTGTGGCACCTCATTTTATATGAAAATGCTGACAAATAATGTTTTTAATAATAATCTTGTATTTTAAAATATATGAGAAATATGAATTATACATGGGAAAGACTCTGGCTTTGGAATTAGATGTCACTTAGAAGCCTTCTGTTATTACTCATGATCACTGGGGTCCTGGGCAAGTATAACTGTAATCATGCGTCATCTATTAAGTGGAAGCGGTGCTGTGTACTCCAGAAGTTGGGAGGAGTCAGTGAGGTAATGAATCTGAAATAATAACAAGGTGGGCTACCTGGCACATTGGAAGATTGCTTGTTAAATATTCATTGCTTCCTGTCTTACTTGCTAGGAAAATTTGTTATTTTAAAGAATCCTACTAATAATCTTTTAGTGAAGTAAAAATGCCCAATTTGTCTTTTTCCAAAACTTAATTTTTAAATTTTGCCTAATGTGTGATTCTTCTACATGATATAGAAAATGACTTGCTTTGGCCGGGCATGGTCGTGCACACCTTTAATCCCAGCACTCGGGAGGCTAAGGTAGGAGGAGCGTTGTAAGTTCAAGGCCGGCTTGGTCTACAACATGAGTGCAAGGCCGGCTGAACTACATGGTGCAACCCTATCTCAAAAAATTAGGGCCAGGAGTTTGGCTCAGTGGCTTAAGAGCCTGCCTGGCAAGTGCAAAGTTCTGAGTTTGATCCCCGGTGCCACAAAAAAAAAAAAAGAAAATGACTTGCTTGTCTGCTTAAAACAATTTTTTTGGGGTAGGGGACTTTTTGAGACAGGGTCTCATTATGCTGTTCAGGCTAACCTTGAGCTCACTTTGTAACCCAGGCTGGTCTCAAACTCACAATGATCCTCCTACCTCAGCCTGCCGAGTGCTAGGATTACAGGCATGCACCACCATGCCTGGCCTTAAAACAATATTTAATAGAAATATGATTGAAGTGGCTAAATAGATATTTTCACCTGAAGGGCAGTTTATCCTTTGGAGAAATCAAGAGGCAGCCATTAAATATGCTGCATTTAGGGTTTACTTATGAAATGGGAAAAGGGTAGACAGGGCAGGGAGCATTCTGGTGGGGGGGGAGCTATTTTTGCACCCCTTACCCCACCAGTACATAACTCACATGTGAACAACCAGCATTTTTATGGGCACAGTCTTATTTCAAAACGCAATCAGGGCAGCCTGGGGTAGGAAATTGACCACAGTTTAAGTAGTAATGGATTGGTTTCTCCTGTTGAATCTTATACTATATGTGCTTGTCTGATGTAAAAAATATGAGTTAGAAAGGAATAGTCCAAATACTGAAAATAGGCTATGCTTTCTCTTTATGCCAAGTGAGAATGCATTTTCTAAAAATATCTCTTCCCATGGTCATGGGGAAGATGACATTAAACAGCGATGTTCACACATCCATTTATTGTTTTGAGATATCTCATGATCACTTTATTCTATTTTGAACTTCATACCTTAAATGTATTTACTACAGATGAGCACATAAAATGTGTGGCCAAATTTCAGAGTACATTTTTAATTCTAGAATTTTTTTTCCTTATGCTTGCTACAGTTTCATTTTTGTATTTTATGGTTTTACTGGTAGGATATATATCATACTGGCAAGTGATAATTGAACTTCTTAAAAATACATGTTTCCAAACTAACTAAATATAAAAGATAGTTTTATAATCTGTTGTCATGAGAGAATCATAACTATTTAGTTACTTGTCTGTAATTTTGGTTTCAGAGAACTGGGAATTTAGTCCTGTTTTAAACATATAAAGTCTGATACATCTTAGACTATAACTGTGAAATTAGATTCAATATTCTAACATCAGAGAAAAGAGTAAGCCTAAGGTGGAAGGTGAAAAATAAATGATGCAGAAGCAGCAAAAATAGTTTTGCCTCCTAGAGTTCTCAGTAGCATAAGTGGTTAGAATATTGTCAGAGTGGAGGTATGTATAATATAGTGAAAACACTAAAATTTTGAACTCTAAGGATACAAAATGTATAATATACCATTATTAATTTAGCATATGCTTATGATTTTTTTTGAATCTTGTAGGAAACAAGGGATGGGGGAAGATGGGAGCAAAGTTATTATTAGTCAAATGCTTTCCAATCTCAGAATCTCTTTCTTTTTCTTTGATACTAAAGTATTCATTTCTGAAGTATTCATTCAGAAAGATACACTTTTTCATAAGATTTTATTCCTACAGGATAAAAGGGAGATTGAAGCTTCATTGACCCTTGGATTGACCATGCGAGGAATACAGATTTTTCAGGTTGGTAAATGAGAAATAAGCATCAACTGGTATTGACCACGTCTTATATTTAGAGCGTGCCTGTGTGGTCTGTTTCCAGATGCTATTTCCTGTTTGTCTTGCACAGATGTTGAATGACATAGGTTGGATGAAGTGATTCAACCTGATCCTTTACAGTAGTGAGATCCCTGTAGCAGAAAACAAGCTGAAGATTAGCCCAGATTCATCACCACCATGTCACTAACAGATCGTCACTAACCTAATATTTCTTGGTGTGCCATTGATTTTCAATATTCTCTTTTATCCCATGTAACAGTTAATAAATGTGGAGAGAAAAATGGCATTTTAATATGGAGCCTGGCTAGATGTTTTAATTTCTGTTGCACTTTTATGATAAAACTTGTCCCTGGAAAACATAGTAACTCTTATCCTTTTGCAGATGGGATGTTGTTGTCCTACAGGAAGGAAGAATATCTTTTCACAAAACATTAGGATGCTCTAAGAATGCCTTATCTTTGATGTAGGCAGAATACCCAATTGTAAATGTCAGTCCCTTACCACCTTTCTGGAATGCCTGAGTCTTTTGGACTTCTTATTTAAATTTATGGATAGGCCAGAAGGGAAGAGATTCCCTTAAAACGGCCAGGTAATGCAGTCACACAGGGACCAAACGTTACAGAATTTTATCACTAATCTTTTAATTACTGTCTTTACTTTTCCAAAGAGAGTTTGAAAAGTGTTTCAGATTTAATTACTGAATTTTAGTTT
Source organism: Dasyprocta punctata (assembly GCA_004363535.1). NCBI lineage: Eukaryota > Metazoa > Chordata > Mammalia > Rodentia > Dasyproctidae > Dasyprocta > Dasyprocta punctata. The sequence goes on along the minus strand of RJWM01001654.1, from coordinate 27,996 downwards.
TCTGGGAGAGACTTTAGAGCCCTCTTAGAGTATGTTATTTATCCTATAACTCCATACACATTGTAATTGTTTTCACAGAATCTTGATGAAGAGAAACAATTACTGTATGATTTCCCTTGGACAAATGTTGGAAAGTTGGTATTTGTGGTAAGTTCAAAATAACTAAGCTTAAAAAATAAAAGTCTCACAAGTTTGGGTTTTTGGTAAATTTTGGGTGTTTTCATTTCTTGTTTTGTTTTTTTGTTTTTGTTTTTGTTTTTTTTTTGAAACATTTTTGTCTCAGGCGCAAAAGTTGTTTTTTAAAATTTGAAGCTGAAGAAAACTCACTTTCTTGTATTCTTATGGTCCTTGTTGTTCTTATCTCAATGAGCTTAAAATCAAAGAATCTTAAAGCCAAAGAATTGACTGATTGTAACTTGTGTGTCCGCTCCTTTTCACACCACCCTATTATTGTAGCTGCAGAAGCAATGTGTTGGGAAAAGTACAGGATGAGTTCATCAAATAGAAATACCATTTTAAAAAAATAGCAGAGGATTTGGAACACAGAAAGCTATAATCACAGGGTGTATTACTCTTAGGGTAGAGGTTGGCTGATTCTTTTGGAAGTTGTTTCTTTTGAACAGAGAATAAAGAGTAATAAAAAAGATGTTTCTATTAATATCTCACTATTTAAAACTCATCATTATAAAGAAAAGTCTGCAGTACTTAACTGGAAAAGTACTTTTATTTTTAGAATATTAAGAATGATACACTTTCTTTTGTGAAAGCAAATTCTTGATTTTTCCCAGCTGTCTCTTTACTTCACCAGCTATATCCATTTTTTGGTAGGGTTTAAAGAATTAAAGTTCATAATGTATACATCTGATGGTCATTAAACCCCACAATTCTGCTTTGTTCAGAAGTTACTGGAAAAAATACATGTGGAAAGAAGGAAGATAAGGATTTGTAGACATACACTTCTCACCTGTAGGCAGACAGTCTATTTAAATACAGTGTGGCACTGACTCTGGGCTGCACAGAGTCCAGGGGCCTGTCTCGGGCTTCCTGCTATCTGAACTACTCCGGCCCTGTTTGGTCTGATTTTGCTTTAGCCACATGGTGAGTGGGGCTTGCCCTGCCTCCTGTTCACTGGCTGTCTCGTGTTCAAGCTCCTTAAAGGATCTGAGCTGTTTGAAAATGAGCACATACACCTCACTTGCCCTTTTGATGGCCCAAATTCAGTAGTAATGAGACATATTTAAGAAATTGAGGGATTTGTGGGTCTTGGATCCAGTAGTTTCTAAATCTTGTTATGTATCAATCGTATTTCAGAAGCTTGTTAAAGTAATTAATGCAGCTAGAAATGAAAAAGGTGAAATCACGATGGACACTGCTAAAATCCAGAAAATCACTAGCGACTATTTCACAAACATATACGCTGAATAATTGAAGAACTCTAAAGGAATGGAGAGATTCTTAGATGCATTTGAATTTCCAAAACTGAATTGAGAAGACTTAAAAATCTTCAACAGTCCGATAACAGGCAATGTAATTAAAGCAATTAAAAAAAAAAAACTATGAACTAAGAAGCCCAGGATCTGAAGAATTCACAACAAAATTCTGCAAATATTTCAGGGAATATGTAACACCAATATTCCTCAAACTTTTTAATGAAATTGAGAGGGAAGAAATACTTCCAAAGTCATTTTCAGAGGCTAACATTATCTTAATCCCAAAACCAGACAAGGATCTAACCAAAAAAAAGAATTATAAGCCAGTTTCTCTAATAAACATAGATGCAAAAATCCTTAACAAACTGTTGGCAAACAGAATGGGACAAATCATCAAAAAGAACATGCACCATGCCCATGTAGGCTTAATCCTAGGGATGATGGTTCAACACATTCAAGTCAATAAATGTAACTTATCACATAAACAGAAGTAAGGACAGAAATCACCTGATCATCTCAATAGATACAGAAAAGGCCTTTGACAAAGTCTAACATCCAGTCATGATTTAAAAAGAAAAAAAACCTAAAGAATAGGGTTTGTATAAAAATATACAATGTCTTTATCTCAACATGATAAAAGCCATATAGGACCAACTTACTGCCAACATCATATTAAATGGGGAAATGCTGAAAGCCTACCCTCTAAAATCAGAAACAAAACAAAGATGTCCATTATCACCACTACTGTTCAGCATAGTCCTTGAAATGTTAGCCACAGCAATCAGGCAAAAGAAACAAAAGGAATATGTATAGAAAAAAGCCAGAATGTCATTATTTGCAAAGGACATGATCCTTTACTTACAAGACCCAAAATGTCCACCAATAGACTCCTAGAATTGTTAACCAGATTCATCAGTACAGCAGGACAGACAAAAAAACCAATCGCATTCCTATAGACTAGTAATGAACTCACTGAAAAAGCAGTTAAGGAAACAATGCCATTCATTATAGCATCAAAAAAAATACTTAATATAATTAAGGAAATGAAAGGAAATTTTATTGGCTACAAACTGAAAAGGAAAAAATCATGAAGGACATAAGAAAATGGAAAAATATCCCCCTGTTCCTGGATAGGCAGAACCAACATAATCAAAATGGCTAAACTTCTAAAACTGATACACAGATTTAATGCAATCTCAGTGAAAATAGCAATGTCATTTCTCACAGTGCTAAGGAAAGCAATCCTAAAATTTATGTAGGATCTGAAGAGACTCAGCAGCAAAAGGAATCCTGGGTAACAAAAACAAAGCACGTGGCATCACAATCCCAGACTTGAAGTTATACCGTAAAGCTACAGCAATTAGAACAGCATGGTGCTGCCATGAAAACAGGCATGTGGATCAGTGAAACAGAACATAAGAAGCAGAAGCAACTCTTCCAGTCACATGCAGCTGTTTGATCTTTGACAAAGGGGCCAAAAACATAAACTGGAGGAAAGATAGTCTCTTTAATAAATGTTGTGAGAAAAATTGGATCTCCTCATGCAGAAGATTGAGTCTGGACCCGTATGTCTCACCATGTACTAAACTAAAATCAAAATAGAGCGAAGATTTAAATGTAAAACAGAAACACATAATCTGCTAGGAAATAAAATAGGTGTAACTCTTAAAGACATAGGTATAGGCAAGAACTTTTATGAATAGAACCCCAATGGGGTCAGAAATAATATTGAGAATGAGCAAGTGAGGCCATATCGTTTAAAAGTTTCTGCATAGTGAAGGAAACAACCAACAGAGTGAAGAGATAATCTACAGAATGGAAAGATAATTTTGCCAGCTATTCCTTGGACTAAGATGAAGAATATAGAAAGAACTCATAAAATTTAGACCCCTCCCCCAAGTAAAAGACCCAGTCAAAAAAATAGGCAATTGTAGGGCTGGGTGTTTGGCTCAGTGACTTAAGCGCCTGCCTGACAGGCGCAAGGTCGTGAGTTCAATCCCTGGTGCCGCAAAAAAAAAAAAAAAAAAAAAAAAAAAAAAAAAAAAAAAAAAAAAAAAAAAAAAAAAACAGAAATCAAAAAAATAGGCAACTGAAATGAATAGACACTTCTCAGAAGAAGTACAAATGGCCAATAAATCCATGACAAAATCTTATCACTGGCCATCAGAGAAATGTAAATTAAAATAACACAGAGATGCTATCTTACCCCAGAAAGAATAGCTATCATCAAAAAAACCTAATAATGACAAATGCTGGTGAGGATGTGGGGAAAAAAGGAACTGTATTATATTGTTGCTGGGAATGTAAACTAATACAACCACTATGGAAATCATTCCTGAAAAAGTTAGAAGTAGTAATTCCATTTGACTCAGCTCGCTCCATATTAGGTATCTTCCCAGAAGAGTTAAAGTCATCCTGTTACAGAGATCCATGCATACCCAAGTTGATAGCAGCACAATTTATAGTAGCTAAATCTTGGAAACAGCATGTATTTTATTCACAGATGAATGGATAAGAAAAATGTGGCAGTTATGTACAACAGAGTAATACACTGCCATAAAGTTAAACCTGTGGCATTCTTAGGTAAATGGTTACAACTTGAGAACATAATATTAAGTAAAACAGACATACAAGTTCAAATATAGCATAATTTCTCTTGTATGAGACAGACTATATATGTATATACATGTAGAGAGAGAGTAAAAAATAAAGGGAAGTAGGGAGAGGTTCAAATACTTCCTTAAATTACATATTCCATTGTTTTTAAAATATTCAATATGTATGCTAATGTGTTTCGGTTATACTAATGGTTTGGTTTATCTTAATTCATTGAAAAGGAAGTCTGTTATTTGTTTCTTTCCTGTAAATCTTGGTGGTTTATGTCTTGTACTGAGTACTTTGAAGATAACAATATATACTATAATAATTATTGGTATTATTTGATTATGAAAATTGGTTTTAGTTTTTCAGAAAATAGAAAGAGAAAAGACAGATTTCTGGGCCATCTCTTCCTCCCCTAAGAGATTTTTGATTCCGGGGTCAGGTGCAGAGAGTGGGAATCTATTTTGACAAGTTTCCTGGGTGATTCTTTGTGCAGGCAACCAGCTATGTGACCTCAGGCAAATGACTTAACCCTCACTTTGCCCAGGTTTCATTCTAAAATGGTAATAGTAGACCCTTCCCCATAGGTTTAGGAGGATTAAATGAGTTAATATGTACTCCAATCCCAGCATTGGAATCCACTAGTGCTTCCTTTAAAATAAAAAGCCCAGAGATTTTATTGAAAAAACAAATTGCCTCCCTACCTGGGCTATACAGTTCCATATTCCTTGTACTGACTGCGCTATGTGGTGAAACATGCTTTTAACCCTTCTCTCCAGCCGAGAGTCAGTCAGTCTGAAGTACTTTGCCCAATTTATTATAAGGAAAGTTAAGGGAATTCAATAGACCCCAATGTAATAGGCACTTTCAGACCCTCCATCTACAGTTTTATGCGAAATCCCAGACTTAAAGAATGAGATTGTCATCACTGCTCACTGGTCTTCCTCTTTCATATCTCCAACTGCCAGTTCCCTCTTTTGTTGAGCTAGAGGAGTCTTCCATTTTTCCATTTTTTCTTATCCTATATTGTTCACTGTTAGAACTTATTTATTACGATGAACTTTAATTCTTTTATGTGTTTATTTACCCTTTCCTGCCAGATGTAGCTCCACAGGGATCATTACGTGTTCAGTGTCTAACACAGTGTTCTGTACATATATGCAAACGCTCACTAAAGATATGTGTGCATTCATCTCTTCTAAAACTCATCTTCTTGTTTGCTGAGTTGGGGTGCTGGCATTAAATATGAGGATGTTTTCATTTGGGGCTCTTTTCTCCATGATGCAAGTAGCCCGACCAGCCAGAGACTGAAGATGTCCCCCAGCTGTCTCACGTAGTCTGTTTCCCGGAGGCTGCTGGCTAGATCGTTTCCTGAATTTGTGGTAATCCTCTGCGCTGTGACATTTTAGAGAGGAAAAACAATAATTTATCCCTTAGGGATCTTAAATGGAGCTTTATGCATCTATTTCTCAATCTGTAGTTTTCCTTACTAAGTGGAAAATGAAGAGGACCTTGGCAAGTCGGGAATTTTTTCCCTTTCATTTGATTCATGCTTTTCCGCCACAGGGAAAGAAGTTTGAGATCTTGCCAGACGGCTTGCCCTCCGCCAGGAAGCTCATATACTACACGGGGTGCCCCATGCGCTCCAGACACCTCTTGCAGCTTCTGAGCAACAGCCACCGCCTCTACATGAATCTGCAGCCGGTCCTGCGCCACATCCGGAAGCTGGAGGAAAACGAAGGTATCACAGGGTCTCGGGTGGGAGGAGAAAATGGTGCCTTTGGTACCCCGTCCCCGTCTCTTCCTCTGTAGCTGCCATGAGTCAGGACTTTCAGATCTTTAGGAGTGGGATTTTGAGACCCGGCCTGTCCGTGTTCTGAGCATCCATTCTTTTTCTCGGCACTATTGTGAAAGCCAAGGGAAGGAGCTTGAAGCCCACCTGCCTTAGCACCTCTTCGAAAGCTCCGAGCCTATTCCCACAAGTTGGCTACAGTGTCTGTAAAGTTTCCCCACACCTGGCTCAAAAATCCTTGTACTAGGCATGGGGTAAAGATGTGTCTGCATCTCAGAGCTCTGTATATGCACGACCCTTCCTTGGTGCTACTATCCTATGCCATTATTCCTTAGGTTAAAATGGCAGTAGAGATGGGCCACAGAAGTGTCTCCAGCCTCTCTCCTTGACATCTGGGAGACCCCCACCTCAGACCCAGGATGCGTGACAAAGGGCAGGAAAGTTTTCTTTGAGAATTTTGTCAGCTGATCCCCTGAGCCCCTTGCTGAGATGTGATTGATATGGAGCAGTCTATGTGGGGCCCTAGAGTACCTGAAAAGGGGAGCAGGTCCAAATGGGGAAGAAGGAGGCCATGTTGAGGCCCCTAATATCTCACTTCAGTTTTACAGTGTTCATCTCATGGTTAGGTCTTTCTCTTGCGTGTTGGCACTTTGTATCCCTCCATTTAACATGCTCCACCTTGTAATCCCACCAAACGCTGTGTTGTATATTTGTTTATTTTTTAGTGTCTTCAGTTGGTTTTGCAAAGTCATGTTGTAGTAATTAGACCTTATGGTGATTTGATTAGACTGAAGTATTTGCCAGGATGCAGACTCGTATCTTATGTGTACATCTGAAACAAGTTTTAACCCTGAGAGCTCACTTTTCCTGAAGAAATAGGACAAATTCCCATTGTCTCTTAAATAACCTTCAAGAAGTACATGGATCTGGTTGCTGTCGCTCAAACTGTCTCTCCGTCCAGATGAGACCTTGGGCAGAGATTCCCTAGTAATTCAGCAACAGAACATGAATCACGCCCCAGTGTCTGTCACCAAACTGCGTCTGTCTTAGGAGAGAATTGGTGCAACTGTCAGGTGTATTGGCTTCCACTGCCGCCAGACTGCCAGTTCCCTGCAGTGACTCATCAGTATGACAAATATATCTCCCCTGTGCTGACATGAATATTAAGAGGAATTCAGCTGGGAACAGAAGCACCACGGGAATGTGTGTGAGGACAGGTGACAGTTAGATGCAGAGTCTATACTTTGCCAAGTCTGCCTCATTCTTCAGTGGCCATCATGGCACCTTGACAAATTCTTCAGCTTGCTGCCTGCAGTGTTTCAGTAAATTCTTGTTTAGATGACTTAAAGGGGAGTCCTTTAGGGCCTGAAAGGAATTAGTGACCCTCTTCCGTAGGTAGTAAGGTCAAATGACAAAGGATTTGGAGTTCTTGGAGGACAAGGTCCTGCCCATTGCCATGCTTAGCACCAAGTATATTTGGGGAGCAGGTGTCCTTGTCCTTTCAGGCTGCAATAACAAATCACCACGAACTGGGTAATGATAAAGAATAGAAATTTACCTCTCAAGCTCTGGTGGCTGAGTAGTGTCAGGAGCTTCATCCAGCATGGTGGGAGGCAGAAAGGAGAGAGAAGAGAGTGTGTGCAAGGGGCCACACCCCCCTTAGGACAAACCCACTGCCCTTGTAATGGCACTGATCCACTCACGAGGGCTGAGCTGCCTCCCTGAGTCTCACCTCTTAACGGTCCGCATCTGGGTGCTGTTACGATACCACCAAAATTTCAACTTGACAAAGTTGAAACCTTCAAACCTGACAGTAAGAGAGTGAAGGAATAATAAAGACATAAATTAGACCTTTTATTTGGATGAGTGGAGATTTGGGGAAGTCTCTTTTTTTTTTTTTCTTCCAAAGACAACATACTTAGCTTTTTCTACTTAGACATAATTTCAGGTCTGAAGAAGACCTTAAGCCCAGTTTCCCTGAGCCAGCGCTGGCTGTGTTGTAACTGAGTGCAGCTTCTGAAGTAGAGCACGAGGGCAGGCCGTGCTCACATGTTGACAGCACGGATGATTTCTGCGAGGATCCTGCCTAGCAGGAAACAGGCTGCTCATGCGCATACTGCCCAGTGTGGAGGCCCTGTAACTGGCTCGGAACCCATCCGGAAGTTGGCAGTGAAAGGGCTACTTGTGGAGACCTAGGAAAGCGTTGAAATATGAGGCCCATAATAATCCCTCCTTGACTTAGCACTGTAGAGCGCCAACACCTTACAGAAATGTTTTACTTCTTTCTCCTCTCTTCCCATGCTTCCAAGAGACAGGTGGTTATCGTTTCAAAATGACGGTGCATAGAAACTGTGAGCCCCTTGGCTCTCAGTCTTCATCTGTGTCCCCATCGACCTCAGAAGACAGGAATCATCAAAGCCATCTGCTCCCCAAAAGATGGGCTGCAGATGGACACACTTCTGTCCCGGTGGGGCTTTGCTGACCCGCTGCCTTCGTGTTTCCCCCAAATCCTTAGAGCAACACAATTGGGCTGGAGCCTACAGATGCTCCCTTGACCTTGTCCGAGCTTTCTTTCTTTCTTTTCTTTTTCTTTTCTTTTTTTTTTTTTTTTTTTTTTTTTTGGCATTTTTCATCTTACATTTTGCATTTTGCATCCTGGAAAGCACATGTTGTCTTCTCCTGTTGCCCATTTGCTCTGGAGAGGCTCTGGTGACCACACTTCAGGGCTGGCTTCAGACATAAGGACTATGCAAGGGTTTTTTCATCTAACCAAGAAGCAAGACCATTCAGGAACAGGCTCCTGAGACCCCAGCTTGCATACTAGTTAGCAGTTTGTAAAATGACAGCACTCTCTGTTTTTAACATGGGTCTAATGTGTTATTCCTGGTCGGTATTAAGGAAGCTACACTGTTTCTTTTTAGTTTTCTAACCTGAAACAGAAAAGTAATGTTCTCCTATCAGTTCTATACCTGCCACTCAACTGTTTTTACCAACCAAAGACCACATGAGTATAAATCATTAAGCTGGTAGCAAGTACTGTGTTTTTTAACTAATTCAGCCTAAATAAGCTCAGTAATTCAGTTTAAATGAAGAAAAACACTCATATATTAGTGAAAATTTAAATTTTAGATCTTTGAACAAAATTTTTAGAATAGTTTCATCTTAAATCATACTCAGTAGCTAGAGCTAACAATGGGCAAAATTTAACAAACGAACTAGTAAAATGCATTGGCAGTCAGGATAATTATGTTTATTAAGTAGCAGTGCTTCTGAAATTATCTGTGGAGAGGGACCAGATCTTTTGAATAGTACTGTGGACTGATATTCCTGCAGAATACAAACTCACATTGGTGGCTGCGTGACAGTGTCACACAGCTCCAGAAGTGTCTAAATGTCCTCAGTTGCTGCACTGACTTCACTGAGGACAGTAGCAATGTGCAGACAGGAAATGGTCTGTGACTCCACTTGGAACAGCTCTCTTCTGAGTGGTCTGAATCCTCCCCTTGAATGCATTGTACTGGTTTTCATCCATGTCGCCATCTTCTTCCCTGAGCCACCCCACTATCCAGTCACTAGATGTAGAATGTGACGCAGGACTTGGTCGTGACCCGATGACTCGCGTAAGCCTGCCCAGGATCCCTCTGTCTTGGCGAAAAGTGCCACTGAGCTGTGTTCTCACCACACAGAGAAGAAGCAGTACCGGGAATCGTACATCAGCGACAACCTGGACCTGGACATGGACCAGCTGGAGAAGCGCTCGCGGGCCAGCGGGAGCAGCGCGGGCAGTGTGAAGCACAAGCGGCTGTCCCGGCACTCCACCACCAGCCACAGCAGCTCCCACACCTCGGGCATCGAGGCGGACACCAAGCCCCGGGACGCGGGGCCGGAGGACGGCTACTCCGGCGGCGCCGTGCACCGTAAGCTGAAGACCTGCAGCTCAATGACCAGCCACGGCAGCTCCCACACCTCAGGGGTGGAGAGCGGCGGCAAAGACCGACTGGAGGAGGACTCGCAGGACGATGGTAGCAGCACTGCCCCGTCGCTAGCGCCCTTCTTTCTCTGCAGTTGTGTCGAGCCCGGGCTCTGTAGAGTTGGTGTCTGGGCAGCAGCTAAGTAGTGGTCATAGAGAAGAGCTGCCTTGCCGCCCTCCCCAGTGGCTCAGGGTGCCTTCAGCTGTGAGCAGGACATTCCTGTGGGGGGCCTTTGCCCCGTCGCTTGGCTGTTTATGTAAAGGGGAGTGCAAGTTACTCCCGCAGCCCTCGTGCCTGCACTTCCGACTCCCAGGTTAAATAAGGCAGCAGTTAGAACAACAGAGAGGAGTGCGGCAACAGTTACAGAAACATCTTAAACGTCTGCCTGTTCCCCTAAGACAAGATTCAAGTGCACGACATTCAGTGAATTAGGTGTCTAAGTGCCTCCCAGGCCAGCAGGACTATCGCGGGCCCCTGGCTGCTAGGAACTTGCTCTCTCTCACGGAGATGAGACAGGTTCCACGGCCTGCGTCGGCCCAGCTTAGCGCTGTGTGCCCTCTGATGCTTTTCTCCCTCCCTGATACATCTGCAGCATTCAGATGTGGTGAGAACTACAGAACGCACCTAGTGTCTGTAGAATTCACGAGGCTACGAAAGCAGCCTGAGAACAGCAGCCCGGAAACGGGAGCTTCAGGAGCTCCTCATCCTGCTGGTGTCTGTGGTCCTTGATTTGGCCGTGGGTCAAAGGCCCAGCAGCTTCCTTTTGTCTGTGGGCATCAGAACAGGGTTGTATAGCCTTTCTTCTCTCTTTAAGAATAAGAAATAATCAGTAGTCAAATCACAGCATTAGAGGCAATGTGGGTAACAGCAATACTATGAAATGAGAACCCATGGACCCTGGCTAAGAATTGTCCCTACTATAGAGAGTCCCATTAGTAGATTTATTTTCAAATATGAATAATTACACATCCGTCCTCAAACTGTGGCTGTGGGTTATGGTTGTCATTTGTCTTTGTGTCCTTAACTGTCTTTTTCTTCTCTTTTGTCAGAAATCGAGATGTTGGTGGACGACCCCAGGGACCTGGAGCCAATGCACGAAGACTCTCTGGAAGTCAGCCCGGACATGTGCATCTACATCACGGAGGACATGCTCCTGTCCAGGAAGCTCAACGGCCACTCCGGTGAGCGCTGTGGGGGAGGGCGCCCTGAGTGCTGGGGTATCCTGGACCAGGAAGCAGGTGCCTCAGAAAATAGGAGGGATCAGAGGCAGCTGGGAGAAGGGCCACGCCAGGCCACTGCCCTGAACTGCAGTCTCAGTGCCCTCCACAGAAGAGAGGGCCGCCTGGCAGGCAAGGCAGCGTCCTCTCCTAAGGTAGTGGTACAGTAGGTTTTACTTTTGCTGTTTTAAAATCAGAGCTGGAGAATCATGATGCCTCCGAAAGGGGCCTTGGAGACCCTTCAGTTGGCTGCACCCATTTTACAGATGAGAAAACCTATAGATTAGAGAGACAAGGGCCACCTGGCTAGGAGTAAAGCGAGACCTCCAGCCTTGGTTTCATTTTCCCTGGGATATGGTACTAATACACATAGGAGTCTGGAAAGGAAGAGTGTCAAATAGCATTGACCTAAAAAGTCACTCTTAAATTCTGTATTTCTGTATTTTATTCTAGAAAACATACATGCACTGTTGCCCTGCTGTAGGTCAACATAATACATGTTTCTGCCATGTGAAAGACAGTCTCTTCAAAAGGCAGCAGTGCGGCTTTTGTGTTTGAACCTCAGGCACTTCTGTCTGTGTTAGTCATGTCTCGTGTGAGTCTGCTCTTTAGGGAAGCATGGTTGAGTTGGCCTGAGTGCTTTTTGTCCTGCCACTTCCGGCCTGACTGGGTGAAAGGCCTGGACCACTGGGGCAGCCCGTCCTGGCCCTGTCAGGCCCACAGCCCCAGTGCTCACTGAGCCTCTGCCACGTGCAGGTCCTGGGAATCGGACGTGACCAGGCCAACAAAACACAGAGTCCTCCTTACTCGAGAGCACCAGTACCTTCAACCGCAGTCCATTTGCTCAGCCCACAGCCGCTCTGCCAGGAGTGGGCTGCCCTGGCGCACAGTCAGCGTCACTGTCCCTGTCCCTGACCAGCACCGACTCGGCAGGCTGGGCGTCCCAGACACACTTACAATTCATGTGCCGAGCTTTGCCTTTTTGCCCATTTGCTTTATGGCATTAAATTTTCTCTTTACAAATACATGTCAATATATATTAAATGTAAATGTGCAATTATATGCACTTGTTAGGTGCATGGGTACCTCTACATGGGTTTACAGGAAGAAAATGGGTCTGCAGTGTCCCATGAGCACCCACCTGGGGGCCAAGGCAATGGTCTTCCTCAGCACCTGTAGGAGAGGCATCTGAAGGCAGCTACTTGTATTTCTGCTTTCAATTTTTGTAAGATTGTTAATTTTATAATATTAAATAGGAATAAGAATGTTTAAAATATATATACGTAAATTATGTTTACGGAAATGTTATTTATAATAGCAAAAAAGCAACAATAAAAAGGTTAAACTGTACCATGTTCATGCAGTGGAGTGTTATATATCCATTATATGTGCAATTTTCTAAGCATAATTAGTAACATAAAAGATACATAAGAAAGACAGTACAAATTATATAAAAGTATGACCTAATTTAAAACAAAAGAAATTATTAAAAGATTATTTAAAAAGAAAATACATAAAATTATGAGTAGCCTTTTCTCTGAAGATAGGCTCCTGCATGATTTGATTCTCTTTTCCAAGTTCTCTGCAGAGCGAGCCCAGTTTGGGAGCCCTGAGCCGAGCCGAGCTGAGGGTCCTGTGCTCCCTGCTTGTTGAGCGGCACGGGCCTGGGTGGTTCCGAGCTTGGAGCACCAGGCTTCATTCTGACTTCTTAGTGGCAGGTGGATGGGCCTTGGAGAAGAGTGTTCGCAGGTGTGTGGCCACCAAGGGCACATTTACTAGGAAATCCCCAACGAGCCACCCCTGGCACCAGCCAGTGCCCAAGTCCACACGTTTCTGTGAGGTTCACTCAGGTTTGAGGGGTTTTCTCGAGAAAACCACGACAAAAGCCAGCGTGCCAACTCCAATTCTGTGCATGTCCGGGGAAGGCACCGAGCAGTCTGCATGAGCCAGAGATGCTTTGACACCTGTGTGCCCACTGAGCCAGTTGAACCCTCTGTATGTATGAGGCATGTGCTACACTCCAAAGCACTGCGAGACATGTCCGGAGAGTTAAGGGAGAGGACGCGAAAGGCCGTTTCTGTAGGCTGCTGACCACAGCGCAGCTCATTACAAATCGCCTTAGCCACATTCTTTTCTCGTAAGGTGAGGATGTGCTTCTCCTAGGAAGCCATTTGGCTTGTGGATCAAGGGCTTGACCTACTCGCTTGCTTCATCTGTTGGCAAGAGAGATTGCAGCAGTGTTCACTTTCGTCTCCGGTTCTTGTTGGTAATTTTAGCTTCGAAAACAGTTTTTCTCAAGGTACTTCACTCACATGTCACAGTCACACAGGGAAATGTCAGCCCCAAATTTCTGCTTCTGAAACTTTAGCAGATTTTCCCTGGGTACCCAGGTGATTCGAGGCTGCATTGAGTTCAGGGACTCCGTGCTGAGCTCCTCACTGTGGCCAACCCTTTGGGTCTCTTCCTGTGGGTTCCACTGCAGGCTGTATGCACCCCAGTGACCCTGTCCACCAAGAGGAGCTCCTCATCATCTCCACGCGTTCACCATTCGGTCATCATGGAAATCCTAGGAGTGCCGTCATCAAGCCCATTTTATCAGAGAGGATGGAGGCTCAGGGAGGCTAGGTATTGCCCTGGACAGAGCGCTCATTCATTCCCCGGGCCGGATTCCGGCCCAGACCTGACCAACTCCAGAGGCACGACACCTACACTGCAGGACTGCACAGTGGCCCCATGAGGACAGAGTTGGTGGCACATGACGAGAGGGGAAGGGGACTTTATGAGGTACTATGAGAAAGGCTGCTTTATAGCTCCAGTCTTTGTTTCTAACTGCATCATGAATAGTTTACGTAAGGTTTTTATTTTAGAGAATACAGACTCTCAACTTGCTGCCCTCCAACCCCACGTTCCCTCCTGACCCTGGATCTCCTTCCAGACCCAGGGCACTGTGCTGGTTGCCACCACTGAAGGAGCACAGTGCAACTCCTCAGTGGCCGTTACTGCTGGGCTGGCAGGGCCCAGTACTGGCGTGTCAGGGTGCATGGTGAGAGGCGCAGTCTGAGGTGTTCATTGTTTTCTTCTCTGTGTTTTGGCTCAGGGTTGATTGTGAAAGAAATTGGTTCTTCCACCTCCAGCTCTTCAGAAACGGTGGTCAAACTCCGGGGCCAGAGTACGGATTCCCTCCCACAGGTACTGAAGGAACAGAAAATTTCACATAGCAGCTGGAGTTACAGGAAATTTTAAATGGGAACTTAAGTTTATATTTACACAAATGAGTGGAAAAAATTCACCCAAGGAGACGATTCTTTTCAGATACATACATTCGTGTTTTCTGAATTTCTGTTTTGTTTGCTAGTTTCACTATGGTTTTTATTTGAATAAACTATGTATTTTATGTCATATATTCTGTGGGTGGAAGCCTCTAACCTTCAGGCTTCAGAGTCACTGTGTGCACACGTGTGTGCCTCTGTGGGTTGAGTGACCTCAGCAACCAGGAAGGGTAATGTTCCTGATAGGTGTGTGATGATAGAAACGTTTGCACGCTTGGGTTATTCCGATCAGATCAGCTTTCGAAGTGTGCTGAGCTAGAGCATTTGACAACCTGTGATCACTGGTTAAACTATTAAAATAACGAAAGCTCTAGGTGAACTACTCTGAAACTCATAGTTTTAGCATTTAGGCCTTCTGTGTAGAGGGCACTCGTGCTGTTTCCCAGGCACTCCCTCCTCAGCGTCTCTCTCTGTGGGCTCGTTTTTCCTCTTTTCTTTCTTTCTCTGGCATGACGACTCCTTTCTACTTTTTATCCTTGCTTCCCTTTTTTCTAATTTTGCCTTTCTTTTCCTCCCACTGAAGTAGCCATAATGAAAATAATATTCACTGTTTTTCCACGAAAATTCTAAGTATTCTTAAAAAGTGTGCATCATGTGACCAGTTGGAGCCCAAGCTCCAGAGCGAGACTGCTAGGTTGTGCCCCCGCTCCGCCGCCCTCTGTCCGTTCTGCCGCACGGCGCTGGCCGCGGGGGCAGCTGAGAAGCGGCTCCCACACCTGCAGTGGGTGGAGATCAGTGTGCACACCTTGCGGGCTCTGGCATGACCACGTGGTCCTGTTTGTGAAGTCCCCTTGGAGCTGGGAAGACTCTTTATCTGTGCGAGGGTCACCCTACACAAGTGTCACTCACATGCAACACGTCCTAGCAGAAGTCCTGGGACATTCATCACTAGCACAAGTGATGCCTTATTCTAACAAGGTGGTCTGCTGTAGTGCTGGGCAGCAGCAGTTAGAGATGCAATGTCTAGTTTCCCTGAAGAACTCATTTATGAACCTATTTATATTTTCCATCTCAGCTTGGGGTAAAGACTTTGGAAGTCCGGCGCCTACCGCGTAGAGTATTCAGCAGTGCGCAGCCCCTTGCCTGTCCAGGAACTGCCGCCACCCCCTGGCCTGGGCCTCCCAGCCTTTCACCCGGGGCCTTTCTACTCCACCCAAGATCTCTGGCTCTCGAAAATCCTGCAAACTGTTTTTTGAAGGATAATTGGTTTGGTTTTCCATATTTTTAATTTGAGTAATAACAAAATTCAGCCTAAGAGTGTTGGTGCATTGAATCACCATATCCTAGTGAAAAAAATAAATATTATCTTTAGCTTTACCTTTATGGACTTACTTTGAAATAATTTCTTGATACCTGAAATGCAAGGGATAGTTGGATTTCCATTGGATTTGCATTTCTGTGCCTCGTGTTGTCTGTCTGTAAACTGGGGAGAATAATAGCACCGGCCTCCTAGGGCTGTTTGGAAGATTGAGTGGGCGAGCCTTTTAGAGACGAGGGCCCACACTGCAACCCCAAACCCACTCATTTATCCCGGGGTGCTAACGCTGCAATGAAACCTGGATACTGGCGGTTTCATTTAGAAAAAACAACTGTACGTTAACATCTTTTGTCTTAAGAGAAAATGCACTTGCCATAGTTTCACCAGCAGCAGGTTAATTAGTGTAGGCCAAGGGTTAGGTCAGGGCTGGCGCATAGTGAGTGCTCAGGGAGCAGAAGCTGCTGCTGGTTTCAGCTGTAGGGTGGAGATGTGTTTCCCACCAGCTCTCAGCAGCCAAGAAGCCACTTTCTGACATGAAAAGATGACTTCACTCTTTTCAGCTTTGCAGTGTCTCTCTGCAGGGCAAGCATGCTAACCGTCACTTAATCTATACTCTCAAAGTTTCAACCTTCCCTTATTTTCTAGACCATATGTCGAAAACCAAAGACCTCCACCGACCGACACAGCTTGAGTCTTGACGACATCAGACTTTACCAGAAAGACTTCCTGCGCATCGCAGGTCTGTGTCAGGACACGGCTCAGAGTTACACCTTTGGGTGTGGCCACGAACTGGATGCCGAAGGGCTCTACTGCAACAGTTGCCTGGCGCAGCAGTGCGTCAACATTCAAGATGCTTTTCCAGTCAAAAGAACCAGCAAATACTTTTCTCTGGATCTCACGCGCGATGAGGTTCCGGAGTTTGTTGTATAAAGCCCACCCGCGTGCGGCCTCGAGAGGAGCCTGCTGTCTGCCGGAGGCTGCAGGAGTCCTGGGTTCTTTACGGATTACTTGTGCCATATTGTCTTTACCCCAAACATAACTCTTTCTTTATAATATTTGTGATGGAAACAAAAGCCTTGGGACAATTGCACTTTAAGTATTATGCAAAGGTAAGGAGAACTAGAGAATGTACAGCAAGACAAGTGCCCATGTATTAACTCTTTGCAAGAAAACGTGCTTTACTGGTTTGAAGCCTTTAGACTGTTGGAGTACGATGTTCGTTGCTGATTTGTTGTTTCTTCTGTTAAGCATAACGTCTTTATCGTGTGAAAGATGTTAGGCTTATCTGTCCGCTTGAACGTTGTTTTACCCCTCCCTCATGAAATGTTCATGGTTTGAGGGAGGAGAGAGGGAAGGTTCTCTCTTCTTTGGAGGGCGAGACCACTACTTGGTGAATAGCCATCGCCGCCTCCCTCAGGCTGTCCCAAAGTGAGCACTAGCAGAGTGATCGGCCTGCGTTGTTATAGCAAAGCCAAAGATATGTACAGAGCAGGAGCAGCGCTCAGAGCCAAGATGATGCGACTTAAGCAATAACCAGGAGACTGTGTGTGCTGTGATGTCTCGTGACCCCTCGTGTCCTCTTCCGGAAAGCTCTTGTTCCTCCTCATGTGACAGATGAGTTATGCTCATGACATAATTCATTTTGTAGAGTTTACAAACTGGTGTCTAGGAAAACAACAGAAAGCTCTCAGAAAAATATTTGGATTTTTTTGTTGTTGTTTTTAATTAACAAAATCAAGTTATGGTAATGCTAGTTTCTGCTTAACCAAAATACCCTAACTCTGTGTATATGTTATACATATAAAAATACATGGAATTGTGCGTGTTCATAGGTGTTTGAAGCTTACTAACTCTTCATTTTGGCTCTCACGACTGTGTTGCGTGCATAGAATTCCTTCCTTCTTCAGTACGGAGGAGACGTCACTGAGTGAGTGCCGCCCACAGATAATCAGTGAGTAGAGTGTATGCTGAGAGTGACTTTTTCCTCATGTGCCTTTGGCCATGATTCTCGAGTCTGAGTGCATAACAGAATTCTCTGAGGAGCTTTTAAAAAGTGATAATGCCTGGGTCCCAGCCAGACCAGTTCCATCAGTCCCTCGTGGGCAGGACCCAGGTGCAATTGCCTTTTCTTTTAAAGTTTTCTACATGGAGCTAAACACAACAGGGTTCAGAACCACTGATCCACAGGGTGTCATTTGGTTAATTTTGAAGTAAAAGTGTACAGAAGACGTGTATGAGAAAGGGCCACTTTCAGGACGGTGACCGCTGTGCTGCTGTTAGAACACGCGGTGACGCCGAGCCGGGGGAATGAGCTCGTTCGCCTCCTGATGCACAGTGACAGCGCTGCTTGCACTTCACGAGAGCTTCATAGCACAATGTCTTTCTACGGGATGTTTTTAATGATTTCATATTTTACAACATTTGTTTACCATATTTTGATACACCATTTTTGCTATCTGCCAGGTTTTATTAAAAAAAAAAACTATGTATTATTTTCTAAAGAAACACTCATATTTTTGTACAAAAGTATGTTTTCAGATACCAAGAAATAGCTGTAGGGTAGAGCAGGACGTAACGCAGTGTTCCCTGCGGATGGGAGTCGGGCTTCTCGCAGACGGTGCCTGTGACCACGCCAGCCCCTGCGGAGCGCCTCTCCCAGGGAGTCTCGCCTGACACCAAAAGGAAACGAAATGTTCCTCATGGTTCTAAATTCATGAGATTATTTTGCTTTTAGTAAATGCTTTAAGAGAAAAAAAAAAAAACCAAAGTTTCAGCTATCAGAATATACAAAAGTATCTCACTCTGTAGAGAAGGATAAAAATAGGAAGGGATCATTTAATGACTGCTTTGCTTCTCAGTCGCTAAGTAGTCCACCATTTCCTACAGAGCAGTGGTGGCGAACCTGCAGCTCTCGGGCTGCGGCGGGCTGTGTGTGGCACTGAAAGCTCAAAAAGTTTCGCCCTCACTGCATGATGCTTAAGAGACAAATCCTGTTGTACTGGCATTCCACAGAGCCCGGATCATCATGCCGTGCATTTTCTTAGCCCTTAGTATTTCTTGCAAAACATAAAGAAAAAGAAGTGTTTAAATGAACAGGTAGTGCTTTATACTTTTTCTCTACTTTAGCCAGAATCGTGTCTTCAGGATTTTGCCAGCATTGGTGGTTTTGCACACCCTCTTTCTAATTGGATTTATGAATAGTGGGTTTTCAAAAATGAAACATGCCAGGAAACATTTTTTTTCTTTTTGACATACTGTTTGCAGCAGAATTATATATATGTGTATGTGTGTATATGAAAATCCACTTTGACTAATCTACACTTTTGTATTTGGAAATTGTTTTAAAAAATAAAAAAGGAAAATAAAAGTATAAAGCTGTTATTTATTCTGCATTTGTTACATATCCTTTATTAGTATACCAATTTGGTATATATTGCCTCTATACATCATTTACATTTGTATTTGCAAGAATGAACTTTATATCTACATAAACTGTAAATAATCCTTTCTGTGAAAGGATCATATCGGCATGATACCAAAAGTATGTAAAAAAGAAACTTGCTTTGTTTTGTAATTATTTCTTATTGGCATTTCATGGTTAAGCTTAGCAGTCAATAAAGTTACTTTGTTTTTGCCTTTAAGGTGTCTTTTATTACTAGAATCCTTAAGCAAGAAAGATGAAGTGTATCTTAATTTCTGTTTTTCATCTGCCCTACAGTGGAGCACAGTAAAGGTCCCATGTGATAAAATTCCAAGCAGAACGTCCCTGGTGGTGAGGATGATAGCCAATACTGAGTGCTGCTGTTTGCCAGGCTGATTCATGCATTTTAGAATTGCATGTGTTAACTCATCCTCATCCTGTAGTGTATAAGGCAGGCACTCTTATTGCTGTCAAGTTAGGGATGAAGGATCTAAGGTTCCAAGAATTTGCGGTGTTAAGCCACTGTTCACCCCAGTGTGAGGCTGCTGAAAGTAATCATTTATAAGGTGTACATTTTATAAACTAATAACTACTTTAATCCAGACCCTTCAAACAGTCACCATTGGAGTATTGGTCTTAATTTTTTTAAAGCAAATAAAACAAAACAATGAGAATGATACTGGATTTGAAAAACAAGACAGTAGGAAACCATAGTTACTGTAGTGTACATTGTTAGTCTCTAAATAGATGATCAGACCACCAGACACAGGCAGGCAAATTCCGTCAAACAGCATAAGCACTAAGTTGTTTCTTTACTTCATTTGCCATCATCTCAGAAATTTCAGGTGTGTGGCTTCTAATTTCCTGTATGTCTCTATCTCCTGGACTTGTTCTGCATGAGATACAGGCATGCAAAATGAATATGAATACTAAATCATCTCTTCAGTTGCTATCATTTCAGAAATTTCAGGTATGTGACTTCTAATTTCTTTTGCGTCTGTGTCTTCTGGACTTGTTCTAGGTGGACTGAGGTCTGAGATTGCACCCTGCTCCTTCGTCTTGACATTTCCCTGTGTTCCTCCGAATTAGCCAGTTGCTGAGTCCCAAGTGCTCCCTGCACTGGCTGCCCATCCCACAGCATGGGGATTTGGGTCAGGTACCTGGGTTCCTCCAGTCCGAGGATCAGCCTGATGGCAGTAGAACCCTGGGGATATGGCTTCTTCTCTTCTAGCCCATGGTAGTGGGCTCATAGGGGAAAGGGGCTTTTCTCCTCCGGGACCATGGCAGCTGGCTCACCTGGGGCATGGCTTCTCTGGCCCCACTGCAGTGGGCTGGGGGTGGGGGGCTGATTTTTTTCTAATGAAATGACCATTTCATTTCTAAAGTTCTGAAGTGGCCAACAAAGCACCAAAAGGTACTACTTTAGGCTCCTGCTTGAAACCAACAGCTTCAGAAAATTGCTGGCCTTGATTCAGAGCCATTGGTTTTAATTGTTTATAGTGGCAGATTTCTCAATAGCCCCACCTCTTTCCTCAAAGGGAAGTCCATTCCCTTTACCTTTGTTGTAGTCAGGGTTTGCAAGGAAAACAGTACAGGATGCATAATTTATAGAATTATTCTATAATAGTCACCCAAAGAGTCAAACACAAAAAAGTGCAGGAAATCAGTCCACACACTGAAGACCCAAAGAATCCAGCTGAGGTCCTGGATCCCATGGCAAGGTCCTGCATGAGTCCAGCTGAAGACCTAGAGCCCATGACGATGACTCATGCAAGTCTCTTTCACAGATCTGCACTGGGAAGGCCCAAAGGTCAGTGATGGAAATTAGAAAGTCTATGCCAGCAGGGTGAAGGATCTGTGCCAGTAGGCTGAGGGTTCTGCACTGGAGCCAGGAAGCAATGCTCAAAGCAAGGACCAGGGTTCCCCTGAAAAGTACCATAGCCGTCCTAAGTGACAAGGTCCCAAGCTCCTCCAATGGTGAGACCAGCCGAGTTCATAACAGGAAAGAAGCTGAACAGGCTCCTCCAGGAGAACCAATGGCAACAGGAGAACCAACACTACTACTTCGTCCTCTCCACTTCTTTTTATGTTCTTGGCAACAATCCTCAGGTGGGCCCTCTGCAACCAGCACCATGCTGATTCAGTTCAGCTGGGTGTTACAAGTTGATCACCAGTTGTCCCCACAACCTTGCTCCAGTTTTCGTGGCTATAAAATGGGAATACTAATCCATAGGACTGTTTGAAGAATTAAATAAGATAATAGCTAAACATTTATATGAAACAAAGCTATTTGGTCATTTGGAAACATAATCCAAAGCCGAAGCATTCTATTGGGGTGTCACTAATGCATTTTTCAGAGTACCTGCAAATTTAAGTTAGAATCAATAGAAAAACTATCCAGTCACCTATCATGTGCCTGTTGGTATATGCATTGTATTGAGTCCTCACGGTCTGTTCAAGCATTGTCATCTTCATTTCACAGCTGAGGAGCAGTTAAACTTGCCCAAGATCCTGCAACTAGCAAGTGAGAGAACAAAGTTTTTAACCCAAATTATATCCCAGGCTTTTTCTATTACAATATGCCATGTTACCTGTTGGCTTTAGAGAAAGCTCAGAACCTAATAGAGAAGACAGCCTCATAATTTTGGTAGTTAGATTTATTTGCTAACCTAGTGATATATATATATATATATATATATATATATATGTTTTTTTTTTTTTTTTAAGTATCCTCTATGGGCCGTACATGCAAGAGTTACTGGGTCATCGCTTTGGCAGAGGAAGTAAAGACCTGGGATGAAGAATGGGAAGCAGGAAGATGAGAGAAGGTTTTACTGGAAAAATGAGGGTTGAATGGGGACTTCTGGCAGGATAGGGTGACATAACAGGCCATCCTAGCAAAGGCTTGAAAGCCAGAGAACAATAGTCATTCAAGGCATTGCAGGACTTTTTGGTTTGAGTAGTCACTCTCCGGCCTTGTTCGGAAAGGCCTAAGCTCCCAGATGAGGACACTGAGGGTTTTTTCTAGATGGCAGGAAGCTACTAAAGGGAGTTGTAAATGATGACATGTTTGGAGTGTGAGAAAAATGAGAAGAATAGAGCTCGCAAAGCGCTGGGAAGCACCAAGGCTAGAGAGATGGGAGAGGGCCCTGAACTAAGGGTATGGCAGCAAGAAAATCAGGACTGAGCATAGTCATCAACTAAACTAAAAGCTAGAGACATAGATTATTTTCCTACACTACAAAGTAAGCTACTGCTTTATATTATGAGCTAAAATCTACTCAGCATGAATGCTTTGTTAAAATTGGCACAATGGCCACGCCTGCTCCATATCAGTGTTCTTAACTCTGGCTGCTACAGGGACCTGGAGGGAGTAACAGCAATGCCTGCAGCCCAGCCTGGAGCTGCCGAGTGCCTTGCCCTGGGGTGTCGTGCTCACAATGTTAACGTGGGTCAGGGTCGCGACCCATGGGTCCACACAGCTGAACCCCAGCTGCCAGGGTCAGTTCACTTCTGCCCACGACTAGCATGTGCCGTACTTGGAGTGGGTGGTCCCCCAGTGTCCAAGTGCGTTGCATTTTGTGAGAATTGATTATTTGACCCACAAAGCTATCTGAGAAGGGAACGAGGTTCAAATGAGGCGCTGGAATCAACATTTCCAAAACTCTGAATGACACGCACCTTTTAGAGATGAGCTGTTCGGCTCAGTGCAAGGGCGGAGGTGAAGCACAGTAAAATACTTTCAATAAAAGCCTCCTCCCAGTCACTGTTTTATTTGCCTCATAATTTCCTGGATGCTTCATGCAAGCTGAGATCCCCACACAGAGGTATAATGAAAATAAGTCAGCTAAATCCACCCAACCCTTTGATTTGGAAGACACGCATTTTGAGTTAATGGAGGAGCCTAACCTCTGAAAAGCCTCGCTGAAATGCTGAGAGCCATTGTAGGTGATGAAGTTATATCCTCTCAAGAGATTAATCAAAGTCTATAAACAAGGCACAGCTATAATCAACCAACTCATTACCCAGAGTAGGTGTTTACCCATCTGGTGTCAGCTGCCGCCCGTGAGGTCTCCTCCGTGTATCGCTGTGATTACTATAAGAGATGGATTTCATAAGGACAGACAGTTCTCAGCTTAGGAAAGAACTGTGTTCCAAGTTGGCTTCTAAATTGGTTGTCTGACCTACAGAGCACACAGCACCAACTTCTCTACCTTAAGTAGCCCACCAGTGCCTGTTCAACCCAGAGGTGTTATCAGAGATGATTTGTTTTCCTGTGCATTAGTAACCATCTGCTAAAGAAGGGATCCAGGACCATGGCATAAATGGCAGTGGGAGGAGCCCCACAACCAGCTAAACCCATACCCACATTCCCTGGGCCCCAGTGGCTCGGGCATCAGGATTTACTACTCACAGCTCCTCCATGCCCAGCTATACTAAAAGAGCACTTAGCAAAGCTAGCGAAGATGCAGCGTTAAGTAGCTGTCTGCCTTGGGGTTTCACAGGCAATGCTTCAACTGTTGTCGCCTCCACACCCCTGTCCCCCAGCCCACAGCCGCTCAAGGCTGCTCTGCCACTGTGAGTGGGCTAGAACAGGCCCTCTTCTCTCCATCCGCAGTGGTGGGAGGAGACCTAGGAGCTTCTGGAAGAAACAGAAGCCAGAGAGCTTTCCGTGCCTGGACTGCTGCAGGGCAGGAGTGAAATGCCCCCGAGAGAAGGGGCTTATGTCGGTCTTCGGTGTCAATGTGTAAGACCATACAATCCACAGGCAGATTTAAAAGAAAACCTGAATAAGTCAATATGCCATGTTCCTAAAAAGAAAGATGCAATGATGTAAATGTCAATTGTTCCCATCAATTGCAACCCAAATCCCAAACGAACCATTTCAGTTGTGTTGGAGTGAAAAGAACCAGTTTTACCATCCAACCTTAAATAACTTTTAGAAAGAAAAGCACATCTGTGAAAAAAAAAATGTTTTCAGTCTTTGACAACAGGCAGCACAGTAGAGTTATTCCCCAAAGACAGGAGACACTGTCACTGTCCCAGCTCCCAGAGAGAAGGACAAACAAACCAAACTCTGAGGAGCTCTGAAGAGTGTCACTGGGGGAAAAGAACACGGACACTGCCCAAACCAGCAGCTTAGTGGTCCAGGGACTCAAGTTTCATCCAGATGTGGCCCAGAGCAACCAAAGGAACACAAAGCCTGTTCCATTTTCCAGCATATGCAAGAAGCTCAGTCCCTTTTATTTTCTTTTAAATGTCATATTCTTCTCAGGAAATTCAAAAAGAAGAAGAAGAGAAGAAGAAGAAGAAGAAGAAGAAGAAGAAGAAGAAGAAGAAGAAGAAGAAGAAGAAGAAGAAGAAAGAAAGAAAGAAAGAAAGAAAGAAAGAAAGAAAGAAAGAAAAGAAACCCACACAAGTAATATAGAGAATAAAAACTTTCAGAGGAAACAACCTATTATTAATATTGTCAGAGGGAAGCTATTTGCCTCAGAAAATTGGAGAAGACTGGTAGATAGATGTAAAGACAGACTTACGAAAGCTCTGCAAAACATGATAGCCAAAATAAATACAAGAGTTGGAGGATCAGGGACATTTGCTCAGAAAGTAGAACCAGCAGACCAAGGGGGCAACAGAAAGGGTAATGAGTTTCCCAGTATGTGGTGGTAGGCGTTAATATACCTGCACCCACAGAGATAGCCAGAGTGCTTGTAAGCATGCACAGAGTAGGGGAAATCTTACAGGAAAATTCTTCAGAACCAAAAGACAGGTGTGTCCCAGCTAGGAGGAACATGCAAAAAATGCCCAGAAGAATGGGCACAAATGACCAATCTGGGAGCAGCATCATACAGTTTTTAAAATTTTTTATCATTAGAATGTGTTTGCAGTGCAGAACATTTGCATTCCCTGTGGGGAGCTGGTGTGTGTACAGAACACATCTTTATCCCTTTTTATACCCACTTTGCCTTCCCTCCCTCTCTGGATCCCCTTCCAATTTGACAAAGATCTGTCTCCCTACTTCCTATGATCTATCTTTTGTTTTGCTCTTTATTTATAGCTGGGGAGTATACAATATTAAAAGATCCTAAAGGAAAGATCCAGAAACTTCCCAGCATGTTTTTAAGAAACAGAGTAAGTTTTATAGTTGTGTGAAGGATGTCGGACAATGTGATGCTGCACACATAAAATGACTGAGCAAACAGAAAGAGAAATAACTCAATAAAAACATGGAAGAAAAATATTGTCCTAGTACACTATACAACTCAACAACGAGCACTTCGCACTCATAATGTACACTCTGTCAAAACAGCAGTTTAATAAAAACTGTTGTGTAAGTATTAGAAGGGGAGGAAAATTCTGTGTGGTGTGGCAAAAGAGAGTAGATGTGTTTAAAGTGCTACAGTCTTATCTTTGATAATGGGGAGTTAGAAATGTGCCACCCTGGAAAGGCAGTAGGCAACTATTGTAAGAACATTATTAGAAGTACGCAGTAAATACTTTGCTTTTAAAACCAAGGGTTTAAAGGTTGAAACCAAGAGCTTCAAGGGTTGAAAGCAGTCACGTTCAGGAAAGAAAGAGAAATGCTTGACAGTAGTCATGTAAATGCATTTTAAGCTATGTAAATGCATTGATTACTTGGATTAAAAAATCTTTTCAAAATATAAAAGTGACTTCAGTCCCTAGCCCTGAACCTTGTGAGTAACCCTCATTTCCTGCAAGCCGTCAAGAGAAGGGGGATATGGTGCAGGAAGGGGTGGCTGGTGATTTGGCTCTGTTTTGAGCTGTGGGCTTGGCCCCGGGGGGACAGGGTGGGCAGGCTGGACAGCTTGTGGGGCCGCAGCCAGGCGGTGCGGGGAAGGAGTCTGCTGGCCCAGCCACTCCAGGCTATTCTGGGAGCCGCTGGGATATTCAGGAAGGGGCCTGGGGGAGCTGTCTGTAGTGAAGGTGTCAGAAGGCGAGGTGCTCCCCTCTCCCGGGCACCCTGGGAAGCGTGCCCTCCATGCCCAGTGAGAGCGATCAGCTCCTGTTTCCTTGGCGAGAACAGCCAGCAGATGGGTCTCCGGTAACCCAAGGCCCTTGTTGAAAGGGTCCAAATCAATTGCTCCACCTGGCAGTGGGGCTGCGGCTGACTCGGGTTTCAGCCACAGGCCTCTGGGGGCTAATGACAAAAAAGTAGAGCTGAAAGAAGCCAGAAGCTGGGAGCTGGTGTTCTAGGAGGGGCAGGAGACACAAAGTGGGGGGGGGGTCCTGCAGCAGGACAGGAGGAGCGGGTAACTAGGACACCGGGGAATAACTCTCGGTCTTAGCTCGGGGGCTCACAGACTTAATTCTCAGGAGCCCTACAGGAGCTTTTCTAAGTGTAGATTGACTTCCAGGTCTTCTTCATCCACTGGTCAGAACCTCCAGGTCCAGCTCAGGGTCCTGACCACCTTTGACACCTGCAATGCTAACTGCAGGCCCCATATTCAGCCCTCTCTCTACTTGAGCTCTTCTCTTCCTCCTCCCTGCTTAGAACTTCAGTTTCTGAGGGAACTTTCTGAACCCTGGGGGTGTCAGAGATATTGTTAAAAATCTGCCTCTCACTAGGTGCCTGACAGGACCTGTCAGGAATTCAGGCTGCCTTAGTCGCTTTCCTCATCCCTGGGACAAAATACCCAGCGCTTCCAACTTAAAGGAGAAGAGGTTATTTTGGCTCGAGTTTTTAATCCACGGTCAGCCAGCTTCAGGGCCAAAAGTCACGGCGGAAGGGCCTGGTGTAGCAGAGCTGCTCACATCATGGGGGCCAGGATGCAGAGAGCAAGGGAGGACTAGGGAGGGAGCTGCTCACTTCCGGGTGACAGCCCAGCGACCCGCCTCCCCAGCCAGGCCTGGGCCACCATGGTCCAATCCCCTTCCCAAAGCCTGATGAGCACAGAGCTCTTGGGGGACATCTAGACGTTAACCCTAACATGCAGGAGAGACCGTGCCTCTGAGCCGGGCAGGGGCAGAGCTTCACACTCTCACATCCATATTCAGTGAGAACCTGAGAGGCGACCGAGACTCCCAGCTGTTTCTTTCTGCTCCCTTTGCGGATCTTCCCCATTGGCTGTTAGTACTTGGAGTCCTAAATGCCTCCTACCCTAATCCAAAATAGGTTTATTTTCATTTCTTATTTTTATGAATACAAGTTTGTGTGTAGAATGCCTACATTCTTTGCGAGGAGCTGGTGTGTGAACACAACACACCTTCGTTCCTTTATGCAGCTCCTGCCCCTTCCCTGCCTTCCCACCACCCTCCTCATCCCTTGATCATTTTCCCATTTGAGAACAGGTCTGATCTCATGACGGATTGTGCAGGTTCTGGGTCACACTTCTCCCCCACTTCTCCTTAGTAAGCTGCCAGGACACCAAGGAGTAACTCCGGGAGTAGACGGCACCTTCACCCCAGCGAAGGACGACAAACAAGGATGACACTGCTCTAAATCCGGGTGTTACTCCCGAGCCTTGAGGAGGACAGAAGCACAGCAAAGGGATGCACGGTGCTGAAGAGGATGGGGTGGACAAGGCCAGCTTGCAGTGGTCCCCAGCCTGCACTGGGTAGCGAGGACTCCCTTCACCCCAACCTCCTTCACCCCAGCTGGGTGTTTATGAACATGGCCAGGAGCCACTGTGTGTCTCCAGGTATGCCCGCAGCCACACACCAGAACCACCGCGGGTCAGAGGGGACAGGGCCGTGGGACACATCCCAGCTGCCTGCTGGAGCCTGACTGTTGGGCGTGGTTCTCAAAGCCACTCAAAGAGTTCACATGAAGTGCAGGTTCTTGGCCAACCTCGCCCTCCAGAGCGGACCTCCGAACAGGTTCAGGAACCTATGTTCTAGGAAGCTCCCCTCACCCACTACAATTCTCAAGGGAGCAGAAGACAGCAAGAGACTCACTTGGGGACCTCATCTGACCCTGGGGAAGCTCAGGGGTGGTGTGTGTGTGTGTGTGTGTGTG